>CATIWF010095390.1:0-13573 GCA_949630135.1 Balakata baccata
TTTTAATCAGTGAATTTGAAACAAACCCATATAGTACCTACGAATAGAAGAATCTAAAACCCATAAAAGATGGGTTTTTTTCTCTTTTCTTTTGGTTGCAGAGATTAAAGAGAAAGAGATAGAAGAAATCAGAGGAGAGGACCAAGGCTGCACATTTATCTATTATCTGCGCTTATCTTCTGACTACAGCAACTGAATAAGATGAATTCGAATTTACGTAACTGCCCTTATTATATAGAGGGCATTTCCGTCATTAAAAGGTAAAAACTGAAATGCGTTACCGTTTAGCCGAGACTGTTAGAAGTTGGGAAGGAGAACAATTGGCTAATGGCTGTCATAAATTTTAGTTTGAGATTATTAATATAAGAGAGCTTCTGACTGTAAATTACATTTGATATTTTAGGATTATTAGATTATAAATTTTTAATCTCAACCATTCATTATCAACAGATGAAATTAAAAATTTATAATCTGATACTTTTAAGGCAGCCGGTGTAATGCACCATAGAATTGCTCTTAATATAAATTAATACAAATTATTATCTATGACCGGCAAGCGCATTAATACACCAGCACTAAATGAATGGTTTACATCATAATATATCTGTCCAATAATTTATAATACTGATGTAATGAACGGTTTAAATTACATAATATATTTTATTATTGTTATTATTATTAGGTAGTCCTTGTTTGTTATTGCACGTTGCTCAATAGGCAGATAAAAAAGTGAGTAAAAGAGGAATGTAAACATCAGAATGAAGACAGGGTATAGTTATTCTTAGACCTTAATGTGGCAGAGGAAGTTATTAGTTTAACTGTTTCTTTCATTATTCTATGTGGTCAGCCTACCAAGCTTGTTTACTGTTCTCAATAAATCAATATAATTATGCTTAAATAAAGAATAAATATTTTAGTACTAATAATCTACTGCCTCATTTTCACAATTATGTATTAAAAAATAATTTTTGGGTACAAATTTATCTAATCTCATTTTAATACAATTTTTTTAGTTTTTTTTTATTTGTTTTTGCATATGAATTCATAATTTGTTCATAAGATTACTAAGAATTACAAAATCGAAGCTCAATCAGAGCTCTATAATTTAAAGAAATTTATGTAAAAAGTTCAGCATAAAAATATTGGGGTATTAATTTTCAGGAGAATTCACAATTAGCATATCCCGTGAGTTTCGGAAAAACGAAATTTTAATTTTTTTTTTTTCAATTTTGGTTTTAGAAGAATCAAGTAAATTGATTTTTTTTTTAAAAATATATTTGGAAAAAATAAATTACTAAAAATTAAAAAAATTTAAAACCTCGTTTTAGAATATTAAGTGTCAATCTCAATCCTTAGAGTTTGTTGATTAGAGGTTTAAGGCACATGCAAAGAAAAGAAGAAGAGATAAAAGAGAAGGAAGGACCACATCGATCTAATAAGAAGAGAAGAGTGTGTTTGGATTAGGTGAAAAGAAGAGAAAAGGGTGTTGCTTTCAATTTCTTGAGCATCCAAATCCCCACCATGTGAATAATACCCCTAGCTTGATATACAAATCTCCTTCTAGTTTCTTTTTTTTTTTCCAAAAAAAAAATCGTTTAATAATACAAAATTATTTTCTAAATAATAAAAATTCCAATAAGGGTATATTTTTATTTTTTTAAAAAAATATATTATTAATTGGAATTTCTTTTTAAATGAATTTCAAGATATTCTTCACAATGCTTTTAATTGACCTTCACATCAAAGAGCTGTTCTGGTGAGGTGGTGGATAGTGAGAGCAGATAACCGAAAAGGCCAAAAGATGCTCATGTCAAAACAATATTGCAAAAGAAAACATTAAAGGTACTGGTTGACAATTTTAAAGTTAACCAGAGGAATTATCTTATCATTAGGGCTTGTTTGGATGGTGTTTTCTCGTGGTTTGTGGTTTGTGGTAATGTTTTCTTTAATTATTTCGTGACTTAAAAATCATGAAATTCTACTTATTCTCAACGCACCAAAATAATAATAAAAAATATATAGATTGGTATATGAAAAATTCAATTTCAATTCTATTATTCTTGTCTAATTTATATAAAAAAAATTATTGTAATCTAAATTCTTAAATGCTAATAATATGCTAAGCTGTCTGCTAATAGAACTAACTTGTGGGTCTCTTTCATAGAAAAGGAATAATCTATTGCTGAATCTGTAATTTTTTTAAGTGAATTTACATGTTTAGCGATCTAATTTTGTGTTAAGTGGCTTGCTTCATTAGAAGACAAAAACTCAACTAATTATTTTGCTTGTCACGGATCCTTACTTTTGTGAATCTTTTCAATTTGATCGAACTAGAGCTTTTACAATCCCATATAGGGTTGGCTTTCATGTACTCCACAATCCCTTTTGAGTTTTTGACTCTAATAGTATAGAACTAATTCCAATATCTTACTCTTGAATGAGTCCAATTTTAATAAATATCCTATCCATTGCCATCACAAATCCAAAAATTATAATAATCCCGCAACGTATAAAAATAAATATGGGAAAGCGAGGTTTTAATCCTTTATTGGTTGTGTGGAGCATTGATGAAGTTTGTGTTAGTAGGCCAGTTTCTGCAGGTTGAGTGATTCCATCACAAAAATGTGTGTTGCATTCTTCCATTCATATCATAATTTGCTCTGCACATGGCTTCTATTGATCCCATTTACATATTTTCCTCTTAAACTTGCAATTTTTTTTTTCCTGCCTTCTTAACATATTTATTCTAAAAAGTAAAATTTTAAAGAAAGTTTTCATTATAAATTTAAGTTTAAAGTGTTACCCATAAAACATAAGTTACTTGTCAATTTTCAAATATTCTTTTTATGAGTGTTTTTGTGATCAAATTTCTGAGTTGGTCTGTTAGTTGGAACTATAAGATGGTACTGCAATTTATTGTTGGATGTATATATAGGGATAGGGGTGATGTGTAGCTACACATTCGATAGCATGGATGGCCTTGAAGCAATGGTATTTTGTTTTTCTAGTGCATTGTATTTATGGAAAGTTAGGTAGCAAAATCCAATTCTGGATATGACTTTGAGTATAGGAGAAGGCAGATTCCATCACCAAGTATTGCTCCAATATGCATACCTTGGCTTTGAAGAGAATGATACATTCACTCACTCGCAGCAAATTCTTCATTTTTCATTGAGATAATAAAATATGACCTAACATTAATTCTTCCTTTTTTGGTATATTAGGAGACTCCATTAATTGACCGTGGTCTATATAAAATAGTAGTCACCATCTTACACTTATTATAAAAATTACAAATTCTTACCAATATTAATGATTATACAGTAGAGAGAATATTTAAAATTAAGATCTCTCCATAATTTTACAAGTGAGAATACTAATCAATTCAATTTTTGATTCACATAATATTAAGTCTTTAATTTTTGTAAAGTTTGAGAAAAGAAGAAAAGATTGCTTTAGGATATAAAGATTTGGTGTCACCGTTTTTCCGATAAAAAGTTGGGATTAAGTGTATTCATAATGCAATTTTTTAACAATTTCTCTCAATCATCCAAAATTTTTGGAATCAAATTGGATCATTTCCGTATTTTACTCTTTCTTGGGTTTTAGCTGAATAAAATGTAGGGGTACATATAAAAATTTGAGAATCTTACAAGTTTTTGACCTTTGATAAATATGATGTAATTAAGGAAACCCTAGAAGCTGATAATGACTTGTGAAAAAAATAATTAGTATGGTCCTAATCTGGGTTTTGGACACTCAATTTGACCCCCAATAATAATAATAATATGATTTCTTAAGGACCTAATTAGGTGAAGCCAATTCTACAAAGTTGTATAATAATAATAATAATAATAATAATAATAATAATAATAATATTGTGAAGTTGTTTAATGTTGTATTTAGACTTTACTATCAACAATCCAATGATAAAACTTGTAAATGAATAGGTGGCGTTCACACTAGTACAGGAAATGTCTTTGGCTGTAGCATAGGAAAACCACAAATGATAGAAACCCAAATGATGGATTGACTTTTTTTTTTTTTTTAAGCTGTCGATGATAGTCGCAAAACACAGATTAAATGTATCTTATGTTAATTATAATAGCCACAAAAAAATATATTATTTACATTTGATGTTAGTTACAACAGCTACAAAAGGAGTGATCAAATACTTTAGCATATATCGTTCAAAATGACAAACGTTTCTAATCATTTGCAATTATTGTTTTGAATGAAAATAAATATATTTTCTTATTTATTTATACCAATATTTTTTATATCAGACGCATTTACTCTTTTTGTTGCTAATAATTTTCTTAGTAGTTACAAAAAAAAAAAAAAAAAAAATATTCCCTAATAATACTTTTTGTACTAGTGTTATAGCTGGTAGCAACTAGCGGTAACAATAAATTAATTGTCTGTAGATAGCCGTAGTGGTTAATTGCCAATAAACAATTTTAACTATTAGCGATTCATAATTGATTTTAAAGTGTTTGGTAACTCATCAGTTAAAAATTAATTAAAATTTATAAAATAACTAGTAATAATTATATTACATTATTAATGATATATATTCTAAATTTTTAGAAAATACCGACCGTTAAAAGCTGAAATAACTGAACACCCAATTTAAGTTTTAGTAACTATTGCCAAAAACTGGATATAAAAAGTTAAGCCAAATAAGCATTAAGTTAAAAATTTTAATGTTTAGATAAAAAGTCTGCAAGAAAAATTCGAGATAAAATATATAGATCCTTCATCCAGCAGATATTGCATCAACATGATTAATGCATTGGAATAGTAATCGAATGTTTAATTCCAAAATCATTTTGATTATTTCAATTCAAGTCAACAGATTTTCTTCAACTAATTTGAACCATCAAAGCAGATGAAGGTTGTGGGCTAGAATTAGATATTTCTTTGAAGATGGTAAACCTTATTCCGCAATCTGCTTTCACCAATCTTGGCTAATAATGATATGATAAAATTGAACATTTTCACACCTTATATTGCAAGAAAATGATGTGGCATTGCATCATCAAGCATGCAACCGTACCTTTGCCTACAAACTCAACATGGTTTTTGTTTGTTGTGATATTTAAAAACAAAAATTAAAAAAAAAATAAAAAAATAAAAATTCCAATTCCTAGCTCAATTTGGAATTTATCTTTCCCTTTTGAATAGAGGAGTTGAAAATATACGGAATGTAATAGACTTGGGTGTAGTTCTGTGGATGTTGGATTGATAAAGATAAAGTGAGGAACCTCGTATTCCACAATAGAGCTCCTTCCCGAAATCTTGGAAATCAGAAATGGCAAAAAGAAAAAAGAAGGAAGAAATTTGTGGACCTGAAAGAAGGGAGGCCCACTGAGACCGCTCATTGTTAATATATATATATATATATGTTTTCTCTCATTGATTTATGCTATTATTACTGTAATTTATGAGTGAAATCTTGGAAGTGACTCAAATGAGCAATTGGACATAATGTAAAAGCGTCCCTTTTCTTATTATGTTTTTGAGTAAAAACTGTGATGGAAATCCATGGTGGTGGTCTTTCCTGCTAGGACCAACAAACCTTCAGCTTTCAGCAGGCTTTCAATTGGGTGCCTTGGCCTTAATTTTTAAATAATCAATTCATCATATGCTCAATTTTTGAAGACTATAACTAATTCTTATTCTATCTCTAGGCTGAAACGATTGATTTGAATAATAATAATAAACATATATTTTACCACTGGCCAATAGCTATGAAGTGTTGACATACTATCTTCTTTTAGCCAACGCAAGTGAGCCCAAAATTCTACAAATTCTACCCATCTGACAGCCTGTTGATTCCCTTTAATTCTTAAGTAGAGGCATTTGGTTGGAAATGTTTTCTTTCTTTCTTCCTGCCTTCTAAGTCCATTTCGCGAATTGAATCAAACTCTATACTCCAATTTATAGATATAAATGGGCTCTCCAGTTAATTTATTGTAACACGGCAGTTGCAAGAATTGAGTTTCAATTCATACTATAAATATGAATTCTTGAGAGCTTGAAACAGCCAGCCTTATTAATGATATCAACATTGTGTTTGATACGATGGAATCGTGGAAGAGATCACTAAGTAAAATAAAATCGATGAAAGGTGTAATCGAAGCAAGAAAAGAGAGAGCGCTTCAAAAGTATGATGCTTATTAAGTCCAACACTCCTACTTCTCAGGAAGTGAAATAGATGTCAACTGGTGCAAATGAACAAACCTAAGAAAAACAATACAATTCATTTGGAATCAAATGTAAACATAAAAGTAGAAATATTGCCGAAGCATGAGCAAAACGACAATCAGTCATCAACCTGCAGCATTCACCCGAAAATTACGGGCAAATGGTAGCATTTCAACCACAAACACGCCCCTCTCGAGGATAATGTGGACCCGAAAACTGTTGTCCTTTTCCCACTGACCACCCGACAAGCTGATCAGAGATGATCCTTTGTTCGCTGCATTACATATGCATCAGCTGCATCCAGACAAATTTGATCCCATCACACCTCAAACTAGCAAAACTTGGCAAGATTCCGTTGCCTTAGCTGATGAGAGCCGCCTCCCAGGACTAAGTCTGCTGCATCCTCTCCTTCATTCAGGTCTCTATAATAGCACCATAAACCTTGTCTTCAGCATCCACTGCTCTCTCTTCCTCTTTTTAATTTTTTCCACCATCTCCAGTTACATAGCTTTCTTTAGCCATGTTGGAAGGCAAAGCTGTTGTTGGTGAGACTGACATGCTTCAAACCATGCAGCAGGATGCACTTCACTTGGCTGCAAAAGCCCTTGATATCTTTGACATCACCGAGTCCACTGATATTGCTCGTTTCATTAAAAAGGTGACCTCTTCAACCCACAACATCAATTTGAAATTAGGAATTGATCAAGGTAAACCAATCTTAACGGCTCTATTATTCCATGACACTTGTTCCTGCAGGATTTCGACAGGCTGCATGGACCCGGATGGCAGTGCATAGTGGGGACAGATTTTGGTTCCTTTGTGACCCATTACCATGGCTGCTTCATCCACTTCAGCATTGGCAGTCTTACAATTCTGCTATTCAAGGGTATGGTAGATCAAGTAAATGAAGCCAACTTGTTTCCTGCAGTGGACATTGTTGAAGCATAATCTGTCTTTTTTTAATGGTTATTATCTTTTTCACTTCCATATTCCACTGCTGTGTGGAAAAAAAAAAAACAGCAGTAGAAGAATCCATGTTTCTATGACACATCATTATCTTCTTTCCAACCGTCCACATAGCAAATATGACTTGAATCCTTGGTCAGCATGTTGGTGAAATGTCTTCTGTGAAGTACAGAACAGAATTTTGTCAAATGGAAGATATCTAATGATGACACAGTAAATAATATACACAGCAAGAACGGTAACACAGGTTAGGGTCCAATGAGCACAAAAGTTATTAGAAAATAAGATGGCAAAACCTACCACAGGTAGAACAGCAAATTTAGTTTGCTGAGTATATGCCTACAGATTACCAAGAGTCCTGAGTTTAGTTAATTAAAATACTTTTCAACGTGTATTTTCTTATTGTATAGCCGGCATATATGATGTTAATGGTTGCTAGAGTATGTGTCCTTTCCACTGCATGAGTATACGCTGGATGCTTTGTGTGTGTTTGAGAGAGAGAGAGATATTACCTACATTATAAACCTGAAAGAGTGAGAACAGTAGGAGGGGCATCTCTTCTTGGTCCAGCAACAGAACGATAAACATAAACTTTATCAGCCTGACTGTCATTGCCCCCCTCCTCTTTCATTACCTCCACATTCACTCTTGGCATCTCCCGTGCCAATAGCCTACAGCCACCCATTGTCAAATTGCAGGATGACATCCAAAGTGACCTCATTGATTCATACTTCTCTATACCTGAGAGAAGAGCTGCATTTCCAAATGGGCAATCCCTTATCTCAAGTTTCCTCAATTTTGGACAACCTCCCAGCACACATTGCATCCCCCAGTCACTGCTGCCAGCAAAAGCTACTGAAAGAGTTTCCAAATTTTTGGCATACTTCCCAATATACTCAAATGTCAGGTCAGTCAAGCGACCTGAAACTGAAAGCCTCTGAAGTTTAGTGCAAGTTTTCACAACTGCACCAAAAGCTTCGTCCATAGGTTCATTTGTCACGTAATCTGGTTGACCTGGATTCATTATGCAAAGACGGAAATGGGTGAAATCTGGGCAATTTTGCACAATTGTTGCTACTGCAGCATTTGTCATCTGCCAGCAAAAATAGAGGACATAGTGAAGCCTCCGACAACCGTAAGACACAGCAACAAACCCCACTTCAGTCACTCCACGGATAATTTCCCCGTCAAATGGATCAGCAGGGAAAACACGGAGTTCCTCCAGCAATGGACAGTTTGACCCAACAGCCTCCAGCCCTTTGTCCTCTACAGTGTCCAAGACCTGCAATAACAGTATAATTAAACTTCCAAAAGAACTGACGTTATGAAGATTCCCTTTGTTCTCTACAGTGTCCATGACGAAAGCTGCAGGGAATGTACATGGCCACTAGAATTCATTCAGAGGGTTTCAAGGCAGCTAGGGATGCAGCTAGCATAGATGATATCCAGGCTTTTTTTTTTCTTTTCTTTGAATATCTCAAACTCTTGTACATCTCCCTAGCAAACAAATTCATCAACAGAGAACAAACTAGAGGTTGACTTAACACCAATGGTGCAAACACAAGACATATATATGGTGGCAGTATCATTTACTAACACCATGAAAGGGCCTAAAAGAATGATAATTCGCCCGAGTTATTCAAGTAAAAATAAGGGAAATGCATTCCAAAAAATGAAATCAGCAGGGAAGCTAGGAAATAATGAGTACTTACCCATAGACGACGAAGTTGTGAGCAGTGAAGAAGAAGATTAGCAAGTTCACGACTTTGCAAAGCAGCATAACTCAAATTTAGGAAAGTCAAGTTTGTACAAGCAGGGTAGAGAACTGGTAAATATGCCTCCATTGCTTCCCATAAACCAGAAAAGGTATCTAGGTTCCTGCAATTGCTGAATGCACTTTCAAGATCAGTGTACTGGCGGAGATTGAGCTCTTGAGAGAAAGAGCCAGTACCAACCTCCGTTAGTTGTGGGGCACAAACAAGCAGCCTGTGGAGTTGTTCCAAGGAAATGTTTTTGTTGACCTTAAGAACCTTTAATGATTTGCACCTACTTACAAGCCTCTCAAGCGCATCAAAATTAACATCACTATTCAGATTGGCAAAATTTAGCACTTCCAGTGAAGAGAAGTTTTCAGGAAAGCAGCTCAACCAGCTGCCACTCTTATCATCAATGCCATTCTCATGGATGTCAAGCTCAGTCAAATTCCTGAAACCAAAATATTAGAAGTTTTCTCAAACAGAGGGCCTAGCACATGCTTAGCTGTAAAGAAAATAATATATACAACTCATAAATGGTCATCATAAGTATTCCCCGAATATTACAAATCATGAAAGTGGGATTCAATAAACTTGTGGCAGATATAAGAAACCATAAATATAGCATAACATGTTTTGCTACATGTATAATCCTCATCATTCTATCACCCAATGTTTTTGCATTGTATAGTTTACAATTCTGTTTAAGCTATGTGAAGTTCAAGAGAAGATCAAAACGAGGTATAAATTAATTGAACGCATAATACAAGATAATTTTACATAAAGGACAATCAGGTCTCCCATCCATGCCAAGCAATAACTTCATAAACTATGACTCATCATCAACTTGAAAGAATGATTACACAAGAGTTATACAAAAGCATATGAACACAAAAAAAAAAGGATCAAATCAACTAGCTCATCACATTTTACTACAAGGAGTTGCCTAGTAAATTTCACCCAATTCTCTTCGTTGCAGGGTATAGTGAAAGGAGAGAAGCAAGTCCACTTCTTGACAGAACATATATGTGCCGATGTACTAACCGCTAACCTTACTTTTCTTCTGCTTCTTTTCATGTTTTATCAGTTTAAGCAGATATTTCCAGGAATAATACTAATATCAAGCACTGGCTAGAAGATATCCAACACTAAAAAAGCATCTTGCCATCTTGTGTACCATTCATGCATTTACATAGTTATTGACCAACCACCAATATATACGAATAACTGAATACTTGTGTGGTGGATGACAAGTTGATAATAAATGTCATATCAATACAAAAAGGAGAAATAAAGCACAACAAAACACGAGAAAGAAGATGGCAAAGTAGAACCACTTAGGTTGCCATCAAGCTCCTGCTTCTAAAGTAAGAAGCGAGTGAAACAAATTGTCCTCATGCATAAAGAAACAAGTATTAAGGGTATTGATTCACAGTTGTAGAGATTTGTTTCGGACTATTCCTTGGATGTCCCAAGATTTTCACAAAGATGGGAGTGTGGAGGATTTGCCAAACAAAAAGATTTCGCCATCCATGATTGACCCAATAATACACAAGTGTATCTACTATTGCCACCAACTAGCAAGATCAACATCCATGAAAATAATTGACCCAATAATACATACAATGGGACACAGAAATTTACATTTTCCAAATTAATTGGAAAAAAAAAAGAAGAGATATTTGAGCGGATAATGACATCAAATATATGCCATAATCCATTAAATGCTCTAACAGATCAAATGTCAAATCCAGAAAAAAATACATTAGAATTAAACCCAAAAAAAAAGAAAGTAAAAAGACAATAGTAGAATCACTTCTTTCGTTTTACACTATTACTTTCGCAAGCAGATACCAGAATTCGGTCCAATTATTTCACAAACTGAAACTTAACCCCGAAAACATTACAATCCAATAAAAAAACTTTTGTCTAATACCCACATACAGATCTTGGATCTCAACTCGATAGAAAAAATAATAAAGGCCAAACTAGAAGCAGAATAAAAACACAAATTACGTTATTCTAAACCCAAATCGAGAAAAACAAACAAGGAAATAATCAATTAACAAGAGAAAGATCCTTACTTGCAATGAGTAGCAATGGCTGCAAGACCATCAGTACTGAACCCATCACAGCTCAAAAGCGAGAGAGCTTTAAAGTTGGGGAAGTTGAGAGCCAAAAACTCCAAGCTCTCGTCAGTGACGGTCATTCTTTTAAGCCTAAGCTCCTCCAAAAACGGGTACTTGGAGGCAAAAACGACAAGCCAAGACTGAATATCGGCTCCCCAATCCCTGGGCACCAAATTGAAATCGGAGAATCTCGGCTTCCCTTTGAGAGTAACGCTCCGAATTTTCGGAAACCGGCGAGCTACGATCTCAGGCGAAACGGAGTAGCAGTTGCCGATAAAAACATGAGTGCGCGACCAGCTCTCCGCGTTATACCAGTCCTTACACACCAAAGACACCGAGCTCCGATCCTTATTAGATTTCAAGAGACCCAAAACCCGCTCCAGCACCTCGTCTGGGAATGGAGATGGAGATGACCGAGTTGAATCGGACCGAAACTGAGGCGATTCCTTGTTCCTCTTCGAATTTAGATCCATAGTAGACCAACTAAAATATACCCACGAGAAAAGTTGGAAAATTTAAGCAAAATCCAAATTCTAACGAGGAATTCATGAACCAAAAAAAAAAAAAAACCAAACAGATAATTACACCTGTACCAGAAGCTGCAAATGCTGAATCTTGAAAACTTGGCAGATTACAGAGAGAAGTGGGAAGTTCTCTGCTTGGTGAGAGAAGCTTTGGTGTGCATGAAGCGGCCAAAGAAAAAAGAAGCTCAAGCACTTGCGTATTATAGCAAAAGCAACAGAGAGAGAACATATATGCAATAAAATATTATAAAGTAAAATTATTATTAACAAAATTATTGGAAATTAAATAATAGAAGCACAGATATTACAAAATATACATTATATATATAATAGGCTGTTTGACAGATTTCAAATGTTCTATTTTAAATAATTCATAAATTTATGTTAAATTAATTTTTTTATTATTTAAAAAATATATAAATTTAAAAAAATTACTCCCACCAAAATTTTACATTTTTATTCTAAAATTATTTTAAATAAATTAATAATATTTCAAAATTTTTTTAATTTTAAAAAAATAAAAATTATTTTCTTAATTTCAATTAATTGTTTTGTTATTATTATTAATATAGTGTTAATATTTATTAAATTATAAATGAAAAATATTTTTTATCAATGTAATTAACATTATAACATATAATAACTTTATTTTTTATTTTTCAATTCTTAAAATAACTAATTTTATTTTTAAAATTTTTAAATATATAGTAGAATTAATTATATAAGTTTAATATTTAATAAAAGATAAAATTGAAAATTAATTGTTATATCTATAAATTGTGATAATTGAATCAAACATAAGTATATGGGAATTGTACACACAAATTTCTTGTTCTAAAAAAAATTTTTCTTTCGATTTTAATGAAGATGGATTGAATCCGTAACGAATGATGAACCGTTTTGAAGATTTGAAAACTTGAACTATCTCAATTTGAAAATGATGTATAAGTTTTGATGTTTTAGTTTGAAATAATCTTAATGGTTGGAGAGAATTTTGCATATGAAGATGAATTGAATCTGTAACTAATGATGAGCCGTTTTGAATATTTAAAAACTTGAACTATCTCGATTTGAAGATGATGTATAAACCTCAATGTTTGAAGAAAATTCTGCAGAAGTTTACTTTGATATTTTAATTGTAGAATTCCAGCAGATTGAGACTTGAATTCTTCTATCTCATTTTACGAAAAATGAAACTCCTCTATTTTATAAGAAAATTTGGAATGATATAAATTCTTCTATTTATAGAAAAATTTGGAATTATGTATTTGTGGTTATTTAAACTACAAAAGGAAACAATATATATTTTTTATTTATTTAAGTATATTTATGAACACATAAACTATTTAATAAATATATTTATTCACTTTATGCAATTGTATATTTGACATGAAAATATTTAATTTAATTTTTTTAATAATTAAATTAATTACTAAATAAATTATAAGTCCAATTTATTTATAGATTTCTAATATTTTCATGTTTACAGTAATTAAATTATAAATTAATAGATTTTATAATCAAACTAAACCATAAAATTATTAGAATTAATGTATTTCACAACCTATTAATTTAAAATTTATAAATTTTATTTTTCAATTAAAAAATATCTATATTTATTGATATATGAATACACCGATACGAAAACATACAAGGGAAATTAATCGATAGATTTTAAAAAATTTATTCAATTATTAATTTAGAATTAAAATGTTGAATCCAACATCGCTGAAGCTGACACAGACGGCAAATGGGAGTGAGAAAAACGAATATGAGAAGAAAAGAGGACGGAGCAGAGATCAAAGCTAATTTGCGCCTCGGTGCGCAGCGCATAGAACCTCCCATTTTCAGCCGCATAATAAGCTTATATTGGACGCTTTTATGCGCGGTGCGCATAGGGTGGAAATTAGAATAAAAGGTTCACGATTTGGGTTAAACAGGCTGCAAGCATATGGGACTTAAATTTATTTATTTTCAAATATATATATAT
>CATIWF010095395.1:0-15979 GCA_949630135.1 Balakata baccata
TATCTTCATGTTTATGTGAGATGTGATAGATAATCATCGGTAAAGTAGTTGCGATTTCGGGGATAAAATGGATTAATGGTTTTAATATTTTCGTATGTAAATTAAATTAGTGTTAGAATTTTTAAATTTGTATTAAATCGGTACTAAAATTTTAAATTATTGTCCTAAATTGATATAAATACTAAATTTATTGATGTAAAAGTCAAATTTACTGATATAACCAACGAATTTATTAATGTACATAATTTGAAAATCAACTCCAATTTAATATATAAAAATTTTAATTAAACAAAAAAATCATTTTATCCCGTTTTCGGCTCAAATACGGCTACACCTACAATTTTTTTTTTTCCTAATGCACTTGACCTACTTCTCTTAATCTGAACCGTTCAAATAAAAACTTCCTTTCTACATATTTCTATTTGTATATTTATTTATATATTTTTGTATAAATATTTTTATTTATTTACATATTTATGTTATAATTAATTTATATATTTACATTATGATGTTTTTGGAATGTGGATAGTAAAATTTGTTTTTAATATCTTTTATTTTTTATTTTATTGGATATGAACATAAAATCACGAGAAAAAAAATTAAATTAAATTGGCATAATAATTGAGTCAACTTGGCTTGTACCTTCAATTCACTTTTATATTCACTTGGATTATCATAAATTCTTTAAGGCTTTCTATAATATTTTAAAATATAGTAAATTTGAGCATATGCCACATTTTTCACAATTGCTTTTACATATTATTTTCTTTTTTTTTAATGTAAATCTCATACATTTTAGATACTTATAAAAAAATTTTCAAAAATACAAAAAAAATGCTAAAAATATTATAAAAATACTGTTTACCCAAAAATTTATCAAAAAATTAATGAAATTTGAAGTTTTATAATTACTCAAGATTTGCATAAACTTTAACTAAAATATACCTAAAATTTATTTGAGGTTTACCACCAAAAAAATTTATGAAAGTTGAAGTTGTCTAATATTTACTCAAGATTTATTTAGTGTTTATCAAAAAATTTATTAAATATTTGCTAAATATTTACCAAAAATTTTACCGAATGTTTATTTAATATTTATCAAAAAAGTTTAGGTAAATTTATAAGGAGCGCTAATATTTGAAAGATTTTTTCAATTTTACCTATAAAATTTTCATGTTTTCATTCATAATTTCTGTATTTTTATTTTAACTTTTTTCTTTTTTTTAAATATTAGATTTTATAATGTATTTAGTACATTTTTCATTTAATTAAGACATAAAATAGTCATTTTTTTAAACATGAATTAATAATTTTATTAACTTGCATGACCACTATTTGTCTTTATGCATGTATTTGTTTATTTTTAATCATTATTTAATTAACTTAATTAACAAAAAAAATATAAACTTGAATTTAATTAATTTAATTATCAAAGTAAACATTGGACAAACCTTAATTACAACAAAAAATATAAACTTGTATTTGTCTTTATGCATGTATTTGTTTATTTTTAATCATTATTTAATTAACTTAATTAGCAAAAATATATATAAACTTGAATTTAATTAACTTAATTACCAAAGTAAACATTGGACAAACTTTAATTACAACAAAAAATGCAAACTTGTATTTAATTAACTTAATTAGAGTTATTTACTTTAGTAAATCTTAAATAGATCTTTAGTAATTTTTAATTTAGAAATTGACTTGATGTTGGGTAAATCTTAAATAAACATTGAATAAATATTAGATAAATCTTAGGTAAATCTTATATAACTTCAACTTTAATAAATTTTCTTATAAACATCGAATAAATCTGGGGTATAATTTGAATAAATATTAAATGAATTTTTAATAAACTTTTTATGACTTCAATTTTCATTAATTTTATGGTAAATCTGGGGTATAATTTGAATAAATATTAAATGAATTTTTAATAAACTTTTTATTACTTCAATTTTCATTAATTTTATGGTAAATCTTGGGTAAATTTTGAATAAATCTCAGGTAAATTCAACTTTCATTAATTTTGTAATAAATTTTAAGTAAAACTTGGGTAAATCTTGGAATAAGTATTGGATAAATCTTTTGTAACTTTAATTTTCATTAATTTTTTGGTAAATTTTGGATAAATATCGGATAAACATTGGGTAAATTTTGGGTAAATCTTGAGTAAATCTTGGTAAATTTTAAGTAAATTCAACTTTCATTAATTTTCTTATAAACATTTGGTATAATTTGAGTAAACCTTAAGTAAATATTTGATAAATTTTATATAACTTCAATTTTTATTAATTTTTCTATAAATATTTGATATAATTTAAGTAAACATTAAGTAAATTTTTGATAAACCTTTTGTAATTTAATTTTCATTAATTTTATAGTAAATATTTGATAAACTTTTGGTAAAATGTAGACAAATGTTGAGTAATTTTTTTGTAAATACTGAGTAAATTTTGCGTATTTCAACTTTCATTAATTTTCTGATAAATATTAAGTAAATTCTAGGTACGACTTGTAAAAATATTAAGTAAATATTTAATAAAACTTTTTTAATTTCAATTTTGTTTAATTTCACGGTATATCTTAAGTAAATTTTAGGTAAACTTTTGGTAAACTTTGATTTTCGGTAGTTTTAAAAAAAATGTGTAGACAATATTTAAAAAAAAAAACTTTGAGGGACAATATTTTTATAAATATTTACTCTCTTTTTTCATTTTTATAAAATACTCAAATGTTTATCAAATATTTACTCGAAATTTACAAAAGGTTAATCAAATATTTATCAAAAGTTCACCCAATATTTACCAAAAAATTTATCAAATGTTTACCAAAAATTTTACTCAAGTTTACTAAATATTTACCAAAAGTTTACAAAAAATTTATCCAGATTTTACCAAAAGTTCACCAAATATTAATCAAAAAGTTTACCAAATGTTTATCAAAAAAATTACCAAATGAAAAGGTTTAACCAAAAGTTTACTAAAGACTTACCCATTAATTTATCAAAATAAATAACCATAATTAAATTTGTTAAATACAAGTTTATATATTTTTTTTATTAATTAAGATTTACTTAATATTTAATTTGGTAGAGTTAATTAAATAAAAATTTATATATTTCTTTTCCTAATTAAGTTAATTAAATAATAATTATAAATAAATAAATACATGCATAAGGATAATTGGTGGTCATACAAGTTAATGAAATTCTTAATACACGTTTAAAAGATAAAAAAAATAGTATTCTATATCTCAATTAAACAAAAAAATATAATATATACATAGTGATTCTTACATTTGAAAAAAAAATGATAAAAATGAAAATATAAAAAATAATAATAATAACACAGAGAAATCATCCACAAATTTAGAAGAAAAAAAAAACTATATGTAATGTAAAATTCTTTTAAAAAAATCATTGTGGGCTCAAAGTCTATTATTAAGATATGCGGAAAGTACGCTACATATTTATTTTTTGTTATAAAAGTCTGTTTTACTCCCTATTTGATTTTTCGACTTTTGTACTATATCATCAAAATTTATAATATTTTTATACCTGTTGTAAATAAGTGAGAGTGTTATTGTATTTATAACTCAAATGATTTTATCTCTCATTCTTTTTCTAATTTTTCGGTTTCTCATTATACTATAACTAATAAATTTTCTGTCTCATATGTAACTAATTTATTTTTTTTCCAGTTTTTAAAATTTAATAACAAAATCATTAGTTGTTAAATTTTATCCAAAGATATATTTAACATATATTTATAATTAATACATATATAATATTACTCAAATTATTAAATGTATATAAAAAATATATGCAAATTATATAGTATTTGTATTTTATGTATATATAATATTGTATCATATATATATATATATATATACACTATATTTTATGTATATATAATGTATTTTATGTATTGAATTTTATCAAAAGATATATTTAACACACACATATATATGTAACTTATTAAATGTATGATAAAAAAAATATATGCAAACTATATGGTATTTGTATTTTATGTATGTATAATATTGTATCATATATTTAATATATTTTATGTATATCTAATGCATTTTATGTATTAAATTTTATCAAATACATATATATATATATATATTACTTAAATTATTAAATGTACATAAAAAATATATACAAATTATATGGTATTTGTATTTTATGTATATATAATATTGTATCATATATATATATATGATATATTTTATGTATATATATTGTATTTTATGTCTATATAACGCATGATATATGAAAATAAAATATAGTGAAATAATAAGGTTAGAGTTATAGGTCACATATAAGGTAGTTTATTTTTTAATAAGAAGATTGAAAGTGATTGATGCAATTAAAGAATATAATATTAATATGAAAGTTACAAATATTGTGGATAGTAACATTTCCAAAAGTGTATTTTTAAGAAAATTTGACATGCTAAAAAAGTATTTTTGATAATTTTTAAATTGCGATGTAAAAATGTTATAGTACGTAGAAAAAGTATGAGTTGTGTCGAATTCTCTTAGAATATTTCTTGCTTGGGCCCACCATATTCTTAAACAATTATTATATATTGGACCCGGTCCATGTAGTATTATGGATCAAAGTTCATTATACGTGTTATATGCGATAATAATTTTGTAAATAAATCAAACTTACACAACTATTAATCACATAGTGACATTTTTTTTAAATATTCATCTGTCATTAAATAAATGTTTATTCATTTATTAAAAATTTTTCATTAGTTTATTGAAAAAATTTAATTAGTTCATTAAAAAGTTTATTAGTTTATTGAGAAGGTTCATTACGAATAAATTGAAAAAGTTTATTATGAATGAGTTAAAGATTCATTAGTTTATTGAAAAATATTCATTACATCGTTAAAAAATGTTCATTACAGATAAAGTAAAATTTTATTAGTTTATTGAGAATGTTCATTACCAATAAATTGAAAAGATTCATTTATTTATTAAAAGAGGTTCATTATGAATAAAGTAAATATTCATTCTTCATTTTTTATTAATTTTATAGTAAATTTTGGGTACACCTTATATAACTTCAACTTTCATTAATTTTGTAGTAAATTTCGGGTAAATCTTGGAATAAATCTTTTGTAACTTTAATTTTCATTAATTTTGTGGTAAACTTCGGGTAAATTTTGGATAAATCTTGAGTAAATCTCGGTAAATTTTAAGTGAACTTTACGTAAATTCAACTTTCATTAATTTTCTTGTAAACATTTAGTATAACTTGAATAAGTCTTAAGTAAAATTTTGATAAACATTATATAATTTCAACTTTTATTAATTTTCTTGTTGAGTAAATATTTGATAAACTTTTTATAAATTTAATTTTCATTAGTAAACATTTGATAAGTTTTGGATAAAATTTAGGCACTTTTTGAGTAATTTTTTAGTAAATATTAGTAAATATTGAGTAAATATTGCATAATTTCAACATTCATTAATTTTTTTGGTAACTATTAGATAAATATTAAGCAAATATTTAATAAAACTTTTGTAATTTTAACTTTCATTAATTTTGTGGTAAATCTTAAATAAATTTTAAGTAAACTTTGATTTTCGGTAATTTTGAAAAAAACTTTGTGTAGGCAGTATTTAAAAAAAAAATCTTTATGCATGTGCAATTTTTGAAAAAACTTTGAGTGGCAATATTTTTGTAAATATTTACCCATTTTTTTCTATTTTTATAAAATTTTCAAAAGTTTACCAAATATGTACCCGAAGTTTACTAAAAGTTTATCTAATATTTATCAAATGTTCACTCAAACTTTGTGTAGATAGTATTTAAAAAAAAAATTGTTGTAAAAATATGGAGCACCAAGAAATGAGAGTTGAATTGGTGGCAAATAGAAATTTTCGGCTTAATGAATTTCTTTGAATATTTGAGTAATGTGCAAATAAAACTTAGAGAGTAAAGGAACAAGAGAAGATTGTACACAAGGATTTATAGATGTTCGAGTATTAACAAACCCCACTCCTCTCCCCAACCATAATTGAGAGTTTTACTTTCTCAACTTGAGAGTACAAGAGAGTTTTCTAGTTAACTCACAACTAGAAAATTTTTCTAGCTCACCCACAACTAAGTGTTTTCTCAAGGCTCACACCAAACTCAAATCCTTTGTGTTTTAATGGCTCACACAACAACCAATTTCTTGTGTTTTAAATAGGCTCACACACAATACAAACAAAAAATTTTCTCACTAGGATCACTCTTACAACTTCCACCCAAGTGTTTAAGGTTAACACTTCAACTTTTCTTACAAAAGATATGAGAATTAAAATTACAAGAGCTTTGGCATACTTAAAATTAAGCTCTTAAGTTCTAAGGCCTTTTTGATGTCTATTTATAGTGTTTACCTTCCAATTAGCCATTACATATGGTGTCAAAAAAGTTTATAACGTTCTAAAACAGATTAACCAAAAGCTGTCTGTCAAAGACAGTGTTCCGGTCGAGAAACCATGTTTTTCAGTCATGAAATTCATATTACTGTTGGAACCTTACACGTAGCAACCTCAGATTTGTCCTTGTCTTTAATGGCTAGTTTTAGTTAAATGTCCCGGTCGGGAAACCATGTTTCCTGATCTGTACTCAAATCCCGATAGGGACTTTATCTGTCCCGGTTTACATTTGCTACTGGAACTTGGAAATATCAGAATGCAGTATTTTTTCCGGTCATGACATATAGGGTCTTAGTCTGTACTTGAGTCCCGGTCGGGAATTATGTGTCTCTAGGAAATGTTTGATTTGTTCAATAAGTATGTCAAATCAAATTGACTTAAAACTTTGTACACTGTCAAAAATACATTGGATGAAGACATTAGTAACATTTAATTTGATTATCTATATCAAAATAGAGATCAATCGCCATAAGGTCAACACAAATCTTTATGCATGTGCAATTTTTGAAAAAACTTTGAGGGACAATATTTTTGTAAATATTTATCCATTTTTTTCTATTTTTATAAAATTTTCAAAAGTTTACCAAATGTATATCCGAAGTTTACTAAAATTTTATCTAATATTTATCAAAGGTTCACCCAATATTTACCAAAAAGTTTATCAAATGTTTACCAAAAATTTTATTCAAGTTTACTAAATATTTACTAAAAAATTTATCCAAATTTTACCAAAAGTTTTCCAAATATTTATCAAAAAGTTTACCAAATATTTATAAAAAAATTTACCCCAATGAATACCCAAGGTTTAACCAAAAATTTACCAAAGACCTAGTCATTAGTTTATCAAAATAAATAACCATAATTAAGTTTGTTAAATACAAACTTATATATATTTTTTGTTAAATAAGGTTTACCCGATGTTAAATTTGGTAAAATTAATTAAATACAAATTTATATATTTTTTTTCATAATTAAGTTAATTAAATAATAGTTATAAATAAATAAATGTATAAGGACAATTGGTGGTCGTACAAGTTAATGAAATTCTTAATACATGTTTAAAAGATAAAAAAATATTATTCTATTTCTCAATTAAATGAAAAAATATAATTAATATATAGTGATTCTTACATTTGAAAAGAAAAAGAAAAAAATCAATAAAAATGAAAATATAAAAAATAATAATGAAAGCACAAGAAATCGTCCACAACTTTAGGAAAAAAAAAATCAAAAAATTGTAAACAGTGTAAAATTCTTTAAAAAAAATTGATTGCGGGCTCAAAGTCTATTATTAGGAAATGTGGAAAGTACTCTACATATTTAATTTTTGTTATAAAAGTCTTTTTTACTCCCTATTTGGTTTCTCGGCTTTTTTACTTTCTTGAAAATTTGTAATATTTTTATGTTTCTTGTGAATAAATGATATTTTTATTGTATTTATAACTCTAATGATTTTATCTTTCAATATTTATTTAATTTTTTAGTTTCTCATTACACCATAACTAATAAATTTTCTGCCCCATATATAATCAATTCATTTTTTTTTCAGTTTTTAAAATTTAATAACAAAATCATTAGTTATTAAATTTTATCAAAAGATATATTTAACATATATTTATAATTAGTATATATATATATATATAATATTACTCAAATTATTAAATGTACATAAAAAATATATGCAAATTATATGGTATTTGTATTTTATGTATATATAATATTGTATCGTATATATATATATATATATAATGCATGATATATGAAAATAAAATATAGTGAAATAATATATCATCTATTTGTATTCTGTTTGGACATTGTTTTTTGTTTTAATTATTAATTTATTAGCAGAAAATATTATATATTTTTGTTCAATGGTGATATTGTAGCCCCACTACCCTTTTAATTGGCCAATAAATCCAGATATAAGCATTTGGGCAATAGATAAATTATTATTATTATTTGCTTTATAAGCACTAGCAGCTATAGATATTTCTTGAAGTAAATTTAAATTTTCATATTCAGCAAAGCTGTCTATATTACATTCATAAATTGAGCTTTCATCATATTTTGCTTGTACAACTTGAGTTCATTCTTTATATTGAGTATCTGGAGGTGTAGGTCGTGGATAATAATTTTTTGTTTCAGGTTGTGGAGTAAAAGTCTTAGAAGAGTTTTCAAAATATATTTTATTAATATCTGTTTTGTCTTGAAATTGGTTTTCTTATTCATCAACTTCATTATCAGTGTTAGATTTATTTATTACAGATATGCTGTATTTATTTTTTCTTTCTTTAATATTTAAATATTATTAGTCTCAGCTGGTTGAACTAAAGATTCAACTCTATCTAATTGAGTGGAGATAGTTGATAAAATTTGGTTTGAATAATTGTATTGCAATTGAGTATATTTAATTTCGTTTTTTATTTCGAGAGATTTGTTATCAATATTAACATTTTTAAAAGGTAATGTTATATAATTTGTATCATTATGCTATTTTTTCTAATAGAGGATGTACAAAGATTATTTGATCATTGTCAATTGTTTTCCATATTTTAGCAATCCTAGTATTTACTCCTGTGGTATAAAATGGGTAATTAATATTATAATAATTACAATATATTTCGAACTAAGTAAATAATGAAATATTTACTTTTAATTATTCCATATCACTATACCATTCAGTTCTAAAATTATCTAATTGTTCTTTAGAAAATGTATTAAAATACCAAAGTTTTTTTTCTTTATTATATTCTTCATTTAGTTCTTTTCTTAAAAATTCATTATCTATAGAAAAGTATTCATATTAATTTATTTGAAAAAATATTTTTATTTGTAATCTTATTGGAGACAAAGAGTCTTCAGATCTATTATTATCATTTTCAATATATGTAAGTTTTTGAATATTTTCATTAAAATCTACATTTCTGAGTTTATAATTTTTTATAGATAGATTTATTGTAATAGAACTAGTTGAGGGTCTGTTATTAAAATACATTGATATCCTAGATGATTGAATATTATCTAGAATAAAGTCTATTTTTACAGATTCATCATTATATTCTATTATCCTAGAAAATTGATTATTAATATTTTCTATTTAGATTCAGTGATTTCCGTTAATTTCCAAGCTCCTGACCTAGTAACTTCATTCAATTTTAATTTTTTAGAAATTTGAATATTAGAATGTGTTTTATTTCCTTCAAAAATTAAGGTTTCATCTTTTAGTAGACTATATCTAGCTATAGGATTTAAAGTTGTAGACATAACTTTATAGTAGATTCTGTATATAATTGCAATGACTATAACATTTTGTTTTAAGTCTAAATTTTTTTATCTTAACAATTAAAAATAAAGTATCATAAATGTGATGGTCATATAAACTTAATGAAAAATTTGGATAGCAATAAAAATAAACTGATCCATTAGCAAGATTTGTTTCTGCCATAGCTAATAAAGAAATTGAAAAATTTGTATGTTTAGCGTTTCTTAGACACATTAAAACTGGTATGTCTAGTCGTAATCTAAATAAAGAATTGATAGCTATTTGTACTAATCCAATATGCAAAAACTTATATTTTTTTCTATGTTATTTAATATCATTTTTTGAGAATAATTGAATAGTTTCATGCTATTCATTTAAAATTATTGTATGTTCAGTTATTTTAATTGAATAATATTGCATAAATTCAAATGATCATATTTTATATATTATTTTAATATCTTGTTTAAGAATAGTCCAATCTAATAATTGATTTTCAATTTCTGCTATATTCACTTTTATAGAATTTACATCTTCTAAATTATTATTATTACTACTATAATCAATTTTCATTTGTCGTTCTTTGACAGATAGGATTATAGCTAATTTATCAATTAAATTAAACCTTAAAATAATTAAAAACTAATAAGATAAATAGAACCTGAATGATAATAAGATTTATTTAGCAATAACGGGACCACCCAGCCATACGGGACTACCTAACGCCATCTCAGCTTAACAAGGCTGACCATCGCTTCACCTTTAAGGCTGACCAACATTTCATGCTGAATAAACTTATTAACAAACTGGTTATATCACACTTATTTTTCTTTAGAGTTATAGATCACATATAAGGTAGTTTTTTTTTTCAATGAAAAGATTGAGAGTGATTAATGTAATTAAATATTCTAATATTAATAGGAAAGTTATAAATATTGTAGATGGTAATATTTCTAAAAGTGTATTTTTGAAAAAATATGACATGCTAAAAAAGTATTTTTGATAATTTTTAAATTGTGATGTAAAAATATTATAGTATGTAGAAAAAATATGAGTTGTGACCAATTCTCTTAGGGTATTCCTTGATTGGGCCCACCATATCCTAAAACAATTGTTATATGCTGGACCCCGGTCCATGTAATATTATAGATCAATGTCTATCATATGGGTAAGAGGCGATGATAATTTTATAAATAAATTAAACTTACACAGTTATCAATCACATGATGACATTTTTGTAAATATTTATCTGTCATTAAATAAAAGTTCATTAATTTATTGAAGAAAACTCATTAAAAAAATTCATTAGTTTATTTAAAAGGTTTATTACGAATAAACTAAAAATATTCATTATGAATGAACTAAAGGTTTATTAGTTTATTGAAAAATATTCATTATGGATAAAATAAAGTTTCGTTAGTTTATTGAGAATGTCCATTGCCAATAAATTGAAAAGGTTTATTAGTTCATTAAAAGAAGTTTATTGTGAATAAAGTAAATGTTTATTAATTTAATGAGAATGTTCATTTCGAATAAACTGAAAAGATTTATTACGAAATAAATACGAAATAAACCATAAGTTCATTAGTTTATTAAAAAATACTCATTAGTTTATTGAAAAAGGTTTATTAATAAAAGTTCATTTCTTATATTAATATAAGTTCATTTTATTTATCTGTGTACTTAATTTAATAGATTTTTTTTTATATTTTCATTTATAGGTATGAATTTATTAAATCATCTTTAAAGAAACTCGAAATACAACAAAAAATTGAGATAAAACGTATCGAAAAAAATAACAAATCAAGATAAATAGCATATGAAAATACAAAAAAAATACAAAATAACTATTGATTTTGTTTTAAAATAAAATGAATATTTATTAATAAACTAATGAATATTTTACCATTAGATAAACTAATGAATATTTATATTAATACAAATTCATTTAATTTATCTGTTTACTTAATTTAATAAACATTTTTTGTATTTTCATTTGTAGGTATGAATTCATTAAATCTTCAAAAAAACTCGAAATACAACAAAAATTGAGATAAAACACATGGAAAAAATAATAAATCGAGATAAATAGCATCTGAAAATGCAAAAAAAAAAAAAGCAAAATAATTGTTAATTTTGTCTTAAAATAAAATGAACAATTATCAATAAACTAATAAATATTTTACTAATAAACCTATATCAATAAATGAATTTATGTAAGTTTGTTTTATTTACAAAATTGTCATCGTATATTTTATGTATATTTAGTCCATATTGCAATGTGAACCATGTCTCACATCATAAAGTCTCTTTTTAATAAGTAACTTGCTTCTTTTCCCCAATTGTGGCTAGTGATGGGCCGTAGATCATATCATCCCACACACAAATTGCATCATTAAAATTGGCATCAAGATTCCAATACAATTGCCTAATGTGTTCTTTTGCTTTTACCGCTTGGAACTTTGCTTGAAAGAGTAAGAGTTGAATAATAATTAGATGAATACTATTATTTTGATTGGTTGTTAAGGATAAAAAAACTTTGTTAAAAATAAATTTCCTTTTTTCTATTTCATCATCAATCAATCAAAATATTTGTATTAACATTCATCTAATAATTATAACTTCGCATTATGTGTCTGTGCTTTCATTGTATTGCAAAGTTAATCGATTATACTAATTAGATGATCCCAATTTATGTTAAGATTAAAAATTTGAATTCAATTAACAAATTTTATGGCAAATTTTAATCATAAAATAATTGGCGTGTGGTAACGTATTGAGGTTAATTTTACCAAATATTATTATACTTTCGATAATTTGTACAAAAATAATTTTTTTAATTTTTTTTATAAAAATCATTAAATTTTATTTTTTTCATAAAAATCACTTTCAACAGTTTCTTTACCGAATTGCCGATGTGGATAATGATGTGACACTATAATTCTTTAAATTTACTAACGTGGTATCTACGTGGATGATGGTATGACATTATATGTCAGCATTCCAGTGCCACATTATCAGTAATCTAGTGATTAAGTGATTTTTATGGAAAAAAAAAGAAAAATTACAAAAAAAGGACTTTCAAAAACTCCACAATTATATCACATTCTACAAAAATTTATTTTAAATTATATGAACTTTTGATTTTGTAACAAATATAGTATCGGTTTCACTGAATCTAGCAAGTATGTTATCTAGTGTAGCTTACATGTCATATAGACAATTCATATCATCTAGACAATTCACGCACTTTGAACCTAGTTGAAATGTCATTTGGTGTAATTGGCATATCATCTGATATATTATTTGAACAATCAATGTCATATAGCATAATGTGCAGACAATTCACACAAGTATCACCTAGGCTCAGAACGTGGTTTTGTGATAATGAGACTAATGGGGTGTTTGGTTTAGCCTTTTGAGCCAGTAGTTAATTGTTTGATACCTAACTTCTGCTATAAAAGTTTTTGGTAAAAATAATAACTATTAGTTGTTTTAAATCCAAAAAGTAGCTATTTAAAAATACTCTATTTTAGAGTTTTTTTAAAATATTTACAACTTTTTTCTAGTAAAAAAACAAAATTATCATTTTAAAAAATAATAAAATTAATTTTTATTTAATATTTGCTATCACTAATCAACATTAATATTCCGCCGTTTAACTCGCTTTCCTCTATTACTGGGACGGATATAAGATTTATTTATAGTGGGAGCAAACTTAATCTCATAAATAATAAATTAAAAAAATATATAACAATCTATGTATAAAAAATATAATTATTATATGTCCATATATATTTTTGTAGACAAAAAAAAATCTCCACATTCATAATAATATAACAATATATATTCCAAATTATTGCAATTGTTCTCTTTGAGTTTTCATATTTTTATATATTTGCATAATTTTTTCATTGTCAACACTATTGAATATATCTTTTTCAATATAAATAACTAAATAATCATTCAATAAAATATATCTCATATGATTGCATAGTCGATTTTTCACTATTTTCATTGCCGAAAATACCCTATCCACAAAATTAGCGCTAACTTTACAAGCAAATACACTAAAGGATAAACTGCAACATTCTTTTTTGTCTCAACCAATGTTTTTGCTATATCTTCAATTCCTTTGAGTTTAAAGAACTTAGCATCATATTTTACATCAAGAATATAAGTCTCAAGCTGGTTTTCAAGTATAACGAGATCCATTTCAGAAAAATCAAATTGATAAATTTGAGCAAGAGAATCAATTTATGCTTATTAAAAGCTTGAAAAGATTCGGGCTCAAACATGTCATACAAATAAGAAGTTTCATGATCACCTCAGTAAAGCGGTTATTAAGCTCTTGAAGTTATATGTCTATCGCAATATAAAAATAACACTACCCGATAATGACATATGTTTGTTACTTGTTGAACATTACGTATTGGTCTCCCTCAAACTGCAAATATATTGTCCATATTTGGAAATTGTGATATGGTGATTTTCCCAAAATGAAGAAATTTCATTAAGTAAAGATTTTCATCTTTCATCCCTTATCATTTGTAGTTATTGTTTGGATACTTTGACCAAAGCCATGTATTAATGATATCTTGATCTCTCTTTTGTAATGCTTAAGATAATTCATTTGTAATTCCTAATAAATGTTTTATCAAATGTAAATTGAACACAAATTAAAAACTTTGTAATGAATTAAGAAGAGAGCTCTCTTCACCTCTTTGCTTCGAATTCATGCATTCCTCTTCAATTATCTCAAGCACATAAATCACAGATGTAAACATCATAATTATATTTAATATTGATCTATAATAAGAACCCCATCATGTATCACTGGCTCTTTGAAGGGAAGTCTCTTAATATAAACCCTGACCATTTTGAATTTCACGATTTTCAAGTGCTTTAACAAATTTACTAAGTTGTTTTTCACGAGAAAGATCTTTCTGTTTGCATGAACCCCCAGTAACATGAAATAAATTTGAAATAATATTAAACAACAAAGCAACTTAAGAATGAGTTTTTGCCACTGCTATAAGTGTCGGTTGTAATTGATGAGCAAAACAATGAATATAATAAGCACATGAGTTGTCTTTCGTGAGCAAAGTTTTCAGGCCATTAAATTCACCTTTCATATTACTAGCCCCCACATCACCATGTCTACGCAAATATGATAAGCTTAAGCCATACTTTGAAAATAATGCTCTAATAGCCAACTTTAGTGATAAAGAAGTGGTATCACTAACATGAACAATATCAGGAAAGTGTTCAATTACACACCATTTCACATCCACATATTTTAAAAACAACTGTTATTTGTTCTTTAATAGATATATCACATGAATTATCAAGTAGAATGGAAAACAACTCACTTCGAATGCCATTGATAGTAAGATTAGTTATGTGAATAGAAGCGGCATGTATGATATCATTTTGGATGTCATAGGCGATAAGCTTGAGATTACTGGGAGCATTATCTAAAACAACTTTATTAATGGTTTCATAATAATTGACAAAAAACTTTAAAAGCTCAAGAAAATTCTATTGATTGATTGAACTTTCGGATTCATCATTATCGTGAAAAGCTAGCCCTGAATGCAAGAGAAATTGAATTCAATCAATCGTGGCACTTAGATAAGTGCGATAGTCTTTTTGAGCTAGAGTTGAATATCTATAAAAAACAACTTGAATTTGTTGCTTTTGATTCATTAAATATTGACATTTCCTCCAAGCTTGATTATGTCCATTGTTATGATTATTAACATGGGTTTGAATTTTTTTTTTTTCAATTTGCAAACCCCTCAATAATAAAACTATCACAACTTGATTGCTTAATATCTGCTTTCTTTAGATAACAACATAAACAAAATGCTGCATCTTTCTTCGTGCTATATTCCAACCAATAGCTATACTCCTTAAACCAAGTTGAAACAAATTGTCAATACATATTTCCGATTTTTCTCTAAGGAAATTCATATTTATAAGATTGACATGGACCTTTTTGCAAGTAATATATTTGAATTTTATCTCGATCATTGCGATAATATTCTTAAATTTTTTCCTTAACCCGAGATCTGAATAAAGATCATCAAAATTAACTTCTAAACGAACTTGCTTGGTAGAATTTTCCACATTTTCACTTGAAGATTCATTGACAATTGATTTTCGTTTAAAATATCTTTCCATATCTAATTAACATTAAAATTCCAATTAGAATTTATGAAAATAACTTAAAAGAACAATATTCTAGCTACTAATTGAAATTAAAAAAAC
>CATIWF010095439.1:0-17562 GCA_949630135.1 Balakata baccata
ATATATAAAATAATTCGCCATGAAATGCTAATAAACAATTTATACAATATCAGTTTCTATAAATATATTTAGAAATTCAAATAAATTTAATGCAAATTTATAAAACCTAGAATTAAAATCAATTATACTTAAATGAGCTAAGAATATCAAAAGAAATAAATTTGAAATTTTGATTATTTGGTCGATTATGTGCATATATCACTTACATCTTTGCTTTCTCATTGATATTTATTTCTGGTTATATATATGAGGATCACCTTTAATTAATTTAATTAGTTATTTGGATTTTGCGGAATATATGCAAAGTGCAAACGATAGCCAACTCAAAATGACATAAAAAAAATGGGATTCTAGTTCGAGTTTCCCAAATTGCTGTCAATTAATATAATTATCTACTTACTAATTCTCTTCTGGACATTCATTCGCTTAAATTTATATATGAAAGGTAGTGTAAAATGTTTCCTCCTGTATTTTTTTCCTTTTTTAAAGAAAAATAATTTCATTGATTCAAACTAGTAATATATCAATAGAAACACATATATAAATCCGCTAAAAATCATAGAGGATAAAGCAGTAAAATAATTCACAGCACCTAGATTAATAGTATAATAAATCAGCATAATACTTACAACTTTAATAATATTATAGTTACTAGAATACCTATAATTTCAATTTTGCAATACACTGACGACTATAATATGATTTGTTATTTCTATCGAATTGAATAAATTTTAACTGTCTAAATTGTCTGCATAAAAATAAAATGTTGCAACAATACGACAGAAAATAAAACATCTATATCTTTTTTTTTATAAGCCATAATTTTATTATTAAAGAAGGGAAAAACCACTGAGAGCAAATAACTCAAGGTGATAAAAAAAACTTCACCTAGAACTAATAGATCATTGGAGAAAGACATGAGCAAGCTTCGAGTCCTAGCAGAATAAAACAAAAACAACAGTGGAAGACCACAAGAAATAGAGACACACAATTATACCCAATCAATAAAATTAACCGATATAGAAACTCCTTGCTTGACAAGAGAATCTACCATAAAGTTATTCTCTCTTCTTGTATGAACAAAGTGGACCAAATCAAACATCTAATTGAGAGGTTCAATGAGACAAAATTCTTGATGCAGAGATCATGGTTTAGAGTTATCCTCCTGAGTAAGCCAAGAAATCACATTTGTAGAATCAAATTAAAAAATGATGTGTGGGAAGAAAGAAGAGTTACGATCTGCAGTGATCTATAAAGCATATCTAATGATCATTACCTCGGCAACATTAGAGTCCCAAACACCATAGGGAATAGAAAATAAGCAAAGAATATTTCCTATAGAATCCTGGAGAACACCTCTAACTCCAACAGGTCAAGGTTTGTTGAGAAACTAACCATTTGTATTTCATTTAACAAATGAAAGGGGAGGAGCGACCCATCCAAATGTAGGAGGTTCAATTTTAGTACGAGATCTATGAAGCTTAACATCGTCAATAGCCAAAAAAAGATCTTGATTTTGTAAAACAAAAAGATATTTTCAACTTTTAAAGCTCTTTCTTGAATTTTCCCTATGAGTGGTAGATCAATTTTGCTATGGCCATAGAGTATATATCTTCATCTAACATAGTAGCATTAAAATTCCCTGCTATCATATAGGCATATCATAAAGCAGAATAAGGGACTCCAATTCAGACTAAAAAACTTGTTTTTTAATAGGAGAGCAAGAGCATAAACAAAAAAAAGAAGGCATCTTAGTTTGCTTGAGACAAAAAACCCCTCTACAACAATGAGTTAATTTTTGGCAATTTTTCTATATCTATGAGAAATAACTACTTATTTTAGAAATAAATTGATAAAAAGATGTGTTAATAGGTAAGTTCAAGCTTAGAATTGCCAAAAATCATGTCTTCTTACTTGAGGACAATTGATAGCTAAAAAAAGAAACAAGAAAAAAATTGATAAAAAAAAAACTTTTTTAAATTTCTAGATTGTCTCGTTTCAGTTTTTGGACTAAATTAATTGATAATTATAGTTTTTTTTTTGTGATATTTGTGGAGTTTTTTATACTTACTAGACAAATTTTATATATGAAATTTATTCATTTCTATACCAAAAAAAATCTAGAAATATTTTCTTTAACGATACCCAAATTACTTATTATCCAAAATAGAAGAAAATTTTTAGATAAATTGAATCTATTATTGTGAATATAAACTAACAATAGAATTAAGATATGTCATCAATTGACATGTAAATTATCTCATAGATTGAATTGATATATACAAAATTAATAAAAAAAGTGTCATATAAATTATTTGTGGCTTGATTTAAGCTTTTTTATGCGGGCAGTGCAAACTACAAGGTAGTGCAAATAAACATGGATCATTTAACAAATGGTATAGCTGCTTTCTCCTCAGGGTAAAATGGCCCAAAATTTTGCTGAACCTCAGTTGGCTCCTCCCAACTTTTTTTTTTTTGTCCCGTAAATTTCCTAGGTAAAATTTTAGAATTTAGTCCTATGGCCTCCCTTTCCATTTTGTTATATGAAATGTCAATGATTTAGAACGAATCATGGAATCTGTTAAAAACTTGAACATATATTACAATAGAATTTTTTTTTTCCTGGTTGGTAATATAAATAATTAATAGTTATCAAGCATATTAAAAGCAATATATTTTTGCATATCTGAAATTATGCATTTTTATACTCTACACTTAGTTTTTCCTCATTACACTTTTTTTACTGTATTTTTATATTTGAACTTATATAATATGATTCTCGTTTGCTATCGGCTTTTTCATTTGACTACTCATTAAAATATATTTATTTTTGTATATACGAAATTTATACATTATGTAGCATTTTTTTTCACTATACACTTATTTTTTTCTTTCTTATTGCACTTTTTTCCACTGTATTTTAATATTTGAATTTATATAATATGATTTTCTTTTATTATTGGCTCTCTTATTTGGCTACTTATTGAAATGTATTTCTTTTTGTATATACAAATTTTATGCACTTTGCACTATTTTTCTGCACTCTATACTTATTTTTCTTTCTTGTACTTTTTTCCATTGTATTTTTATATTTGAACTAATATAATATGATCATCTTTTACTATTGGTTCTCTCATTTGACTACTTATTAAAATGCAATTATTTTTGTATATATGAAATTTATGTACTTTATATTATTTTTCTACACTTTTGCACTTATTTTTTCTTTCATATTGTACTTTTTTCAACTACATTTTTACATTTGAACTTCTATAATATGATTTTCTTTTACTATATTTGGCTACTTATTGAAATGCATTTATTTTTGCATATAAAAAATTTATGCAAAAAAAGCTATTTTTTTTGTACTCTATACTTGTTTTTTCTTTCTTATTGCATTTTTTTTCCATACTTATATATAATATAGTCTTCTTTCATTATTTGTTGGGTTATAGGATTGGGTTGTCTATTTTATATTTGAACTAATATAATATGATCATCTTTTACTATTGGCTCTCTCATTTGGCTACTCATTAAAATGCAATTATTTTTGTATGTATGAAATTTATGCACTTTATATTATTTTTCTACACTCTGCACTTATTTTTTCTTTCATATTGCACTTTTTTCAACTACATTTTTACATTTAAACTTCTATCATATGATTGTTTTTTTACTATATTTGGGTACTTATTGAAATACATTTATTTTTACATATACGAAATTTATGCAAAAAAAGCTATTTTTTTGTACTATATACTTGTTTTTTTCTTTCTTATTGCATTTTTTTTCCATACTTATATATAATATAGTCTTCTTTTACTATTTGTTGGGTTATAGGATTGGGTTGTCTATGTGGGCATGATCCAGCCCAAGTCTAAATGCAAAGTCATATAAACTAGGGAATTAACTTCCCTTCTCCCTACTAACACAAATTTTTTTAAAGTAAAAAGAAAACTAAAAGAGAACGTAAATTTTCTTTTAAACATTCTTCATTCCCAAGTATTCAAGAATTGATTCAAATGTATTCGTGCTATGGAATTTGTTTGGATTCTAGTAACTGATCTACCTATTGCGGGGTAAATTTCGTCGAAAGTACATCAACTATATAAATTATAACAATTTAGTACTTCAAATATTATTTATAACATAAAATTACTCCAACTTTTATTTTATAACGAAAATAGTATTTAAAAAATTAAATTGTTACAATTTGAATAGTTGAGGTACCGTTAGCGAAATTTACTCACATGTTGCATTGAAAACACGAGATTCTTGCTCCAAGTTTCTGCTGCCACTGTCCATTTACATTGGTATCAGAGCTTTATGAACGTGTTTTTGTGCTTGATTGTGGATTGGAACATTAATTGATGATTTTTGCATGAAATTCATTAAAAAATCCAAAATTGTTCCAATTTTTTGAGTTTTTTTATCTTTTGTTTGATGGCACATAACTGTTATGGTTGGAAAGCTTTCGTCGCAAGGTTCAACAAGTATTTTTGCATAATTTTCTGATGAATGAGTGAATTTCTATGATTTTTCAAAGATTAAAATCGAAATTAGGGTTTATTATTCCTAGAAATTGTATTTCTATCCAAATTACACTCTCGGTTGCTTTGTTTGATGTTCAAACACCATCTTAGAAGTGTCAAACTGTAAATTTGATGATAAAAAATCGATAAAAAAGCCCTAAAAACATAGGGAAAATGCCAAAAATGTGACTGAACAACCTCGGGAAGGAGGCACGTGGCCACGTGCCACTAATAAAGAGTGAAGCGGTTACTGCACATATGGCATTCTCCTATTGGTCCAACATGGCAAAAAGGGCCGATGTGGCTACCACGAGGTGTGATGACGAGGCGTGACACGTGGCACCACCTGGTTGGTCCACCATGACACCCTTACTAACGTTGATTGCCATGTGATGTTTGTTGACATATGGCATCCTCTGGCTGGTCCATATGGCACTGAAGTGGCATGACATATGGTGCATAAGAGCTCGTAGCAGCACATGCTGGTCTCCCAACGACACATGAGGCTCACAAACAGACTTTACCTAGCGCGTGGGGGAGCATGCAAGGTTATTTTCTATCCCAATTTTTTAAAATATTTAAAATTTAATTTTCTATTTAATGGGTATTTTTCCAGAGTTTTTGGAGCACTTTTTGAATTATTTATGAATAAAAAGGTGTATCAAAATATAATATATATTCAATTAATTATAAAGCATAATTAGTGGAAGCTTTCTCGCTCCTAATGTATCTAGTTTTTTTTTTTTTTTTATGTATCTAATGTTGTTTTCTCCATATTTATGTATTGAGGGATTGTATGCTTGGCACTTTGGAGCAATTGGCCGCATATCGAAAGGATTATTTGCATTCTTTAGAACAACACATTCTTGTGATGCATCAAAAAATTGTAGACCTTTTATGTGATCTTTCAAAATAAATATGAGCTAGCCCACGAACAACAAATGTGGGTTGTTCTTGATTTCCTGGGTAATTCATGGAAGAAAAAAGAAATACACTTCCAAAAAAAATAGGCAGCCTGGATTACAATAATATTGTAAGCAAATTAAAGAAAGAGCAAAAGCATTACATTCTATACAGTATTAGGCGATCTTGTTAGAAAATGAGTGCATATCCATGGCTAAAAAAAAGACATATGGCCTTAGTTGTTGACAAACATGTTAGTGGTTTTCCATGGATGAGTAAAATATCTAGGACATTGGTCATGAGAGAATTAGTTGAGAAAGATCCACCGGTCCAAAGAGAAAATAATTGAATGTAGCATTAGAATATATTTATTATCATTGTGAATATTTCCTTTACTATTCATTATGTTAATTTTTTTTTTTTGTAGCTTGGATATTTTATTGGATATAATGTGTTTACATTTTGATGTTTATGCAATGAATGTTTTTATCTTCAAATATATGTTTTATTATTTCGTTGCATGATTGACAAATAAAAATAATATATCTTGCTATTATATAGAATGAGCAATTAATGATATATTATTATGGGAACATTAGGTTAGTAGATTGATGAATCTCACCCTATTAAATGATTGGTGTATGATTTTTTAATTAAACAATAATAGTTGGACTATGTTAGCGGGAATTGATTGGATTGTGTGACAAGACTTTTGTTTCTGCTATATGTGTTAGGATATTATTGGTTAATTTAAAACTCTACGACATAAAATAATTCTGAAATCGTGAATTGTGCTAACAAAGATCGTTGTTTCTAATTAGTTGAAATGGCTGCAACAAAAAGTATTATTGCTAATTTGAACTAAGGAGATAAGCTAAATGACAAAAATTATGATGTCTAGCATCGAAAAATTCAGTATCTCCTGAAAGAGTAAGACATGCTGGAGATAATCACATAACCTATGGTTGAGCCTTAGCATACGAGTACTGCTCAGCATAGGCAGGATATGGAGGCATGTCAAGCCTATAAGCGCAAGGACCAAATTGCTTGCATATTAATGCTGAGCAGTGTGAGGAATGACATGATGTTGTGCTTTAAGAAACATCGCTTAACCCTAGCAGTTTGGAACGCTGTAAAGGTCTAGTTTGGTGGAACTTAAATTACTAGGTTGTGTCAGTTGACTTTAAAATTTAATGCTTATAAGAAGAATCATGCTCATATGATAAGGCAGCATCTCACTATCATGTCTAATATGATAAGTGAGCTAAAGGCTCTAGCCATGAGTTGATAGATGAGCAATAAGTCCAAGCTATGATTCACTCTCTTTCAAGTGTCTAGGAACACATGCGAGTTAACCTTACCCATAACAACAACATCAAGAAGTTTGATGATGTCGCACATCATGTTGATCTAGAGGAGGATCGCCTTCTTGCTAATAGGCTAACAGGTGAGGCCCATATGACTGAGTCCAATGGAAAAGGAACTTCGACCTCTGGATGAAAGAAATGGAAAGGTAAGGGAAACAAGCACGGAAATGGGGGAAACAAAGCCAATCTTAGTGGAAAGAAATGCAAGCACAAGAGACATGATGGCAAGAAAGGCAAGAACATAAATTGCTTCAACTTTGGAAAGCTAGGTCACTTTGCTTATGATTGCACTGAACCAAAGATATTGTATGACCTAATTCAACCTTCTGATTTATATGTTAGTAGTTGCTTGATGTTAGCCGAAATTGTTCCTTATTAGACTATAGACTCAGCAGTAATTGACCACATAGCGAGGGACTGAAATGCCTTCATAGAGTTTCATCGGATTCCAAATGGGAGTCGAAGTATCTACATAGGGAATAATGCTTCTATGGACATGCTTGGAATTGGCACCTATAAGGTAGTGATGTAGGGAGGCCACATTCTTTATCTCTATGATGTGCTTTATGCTCTTAAAGTTCGACGAAATCTTGTTTCTGTAATTATTCTATTAGGATTGGATTTTAAAGTTATATTTGAAAACAGTTATGTGTATGTACTTTTGGATGATATTTATTATATTTTAGCATTTGCTGAATGGTTTCATTGTATTGGATACAATACCTGTTAATGTTGATGTTTCTGTTTTCATTGTTGGTAATTCCAATAATGTTTCATTAAATAATGACGTTAATTATCATGCTAGATTAGGACACATTGGGTAATATCGATTAAAATGATTAGCAAAGCTAGTCTTTTAGGTTCTGTTGATAAAATAGATCTTCTTATTTGTGAGCATTGCCTTGCTGGAAAAACAATAAGATTACTATTTGGCAAAGCAAAAAGTAGCCGCATTTCCTTTACAGTTTATTCATTCTGACATTTATGGCCCATTAAACGTGAGAGTGAGACATGACGCTCACTATTTCATCACATTTATAGATGATTTCACTAGATACGGTCATGTTTATTTAATCTCCTATAAGTCTAGAGCATTGGATTGCTTTATACATTATAGTAGGATGGTTGAAAATCAATTAAATACAAAAATTAAAGCATTAGGGACCGATCGTAGACGTGAATATATATCTGGTTCATTTAAAGATTATTGTAATGAAAAGGGTATAGCTAGACAACTAACTATTCCTTCAACTCTACAACAAAATGGAGTAGCAAAAAGAAATAATAGAACCCTATTGGATATGGTTAATTCAATGATGGCCCAAGCTAATTTGTCTATTTCCTTTTGGAAAGATATGCTATTAACTGTGGCCTACATACTTAACTATGTGTCATCGAAAACTGTTCCTTCCACCCCATACAAGTTATGGAAAGGCGAAAAATCTAAATTAAGTAAAATGCAACCATGGGGTTGTGCTGCTTATATCCATAACACTTTTTATGAATATGGAAAACTTGGTCCAAGAGGGAAGAAATGTATCTTTATAAGGTACTCAAAGTTCTCTAAAGGATATATGTTTCTGGGGGAAGATACAAATGGAAGGGTAACACAAATTGAGTCACAAGATATTATTTTCTTATAAGAGGACTTTCCTAAAAAATGTGATATAAATGGGAATTTCCGACTATATGAAATGGAAGATCCCAAGACTAATGGGAGCGCAAGATTAGTTGAACCCATGGAGCACAATGATATGGAATATCATGCTCCTCCTAAAGCAAGTGGGAGGGGTACATAGCCTAATTGTGTTCCTATAGAGTAATATCATGAGCAATATCAGCCTCGATATGGTAATCGTAAAAGAATTACCCGTCGTCGATTTGAGATTGAGATGGAAGCTTTCATAATTGCTCAAGATGAAGAAGAGCCTAAAACAATTTAGCAAGCTCTATCTAGTCCTAAAGCAAAAGAATAGATTAAAGCTATGGAAGAGGAAATGGATTCAATGAAATCTAATTGAGCATGAGATTTGATTGATTCACCGTTAAGTCATAAGACCATTGAAAATAAATAGGTTCTTAAAATTAAACGTAAAGCAAATGGGACAATAGAAAAATATAAAGCTTGATTAGTGGTCAAAGACTACACATAACAAAAGGGAATTGACTATAAAGATTCAGTCTCTCCTATTGTGGCACAAATGGATTTAGAATTATATCAAATGAACATTAAAACCGCTTTTCTCAATGGAGAACTAGATTAGGAGATCTATATGGATCAACCTTTAGACCTTGAGCTTAAGAGATAGAGAGCAAAGTTTACAAACTCAAAAGATCCATTTATGGTCTTAAGCAAGCGTCAAGAAAACGGAACCTCAAATTTCATCAAGCCATGTTAAAGGATGGTTTTACGATGATGGGGGAAGATCGTTGTATGTATGTTAAATGCTCAAACAGTAGTTTTATAATTCTATCCTTGTATGTTGATGACATACTGATAGCTATAAATGATAAAAAGTTGATTGATATTATCAAGAAATGACAATCATCGAACTTTGAAATGAAAGATATGGGTGAGACTAGTTATGTACTTGGTGTTAAGATCCTTAGGAATTGCTCGAAAAGGCTTCTGGGTTTATCTCAGAAGACTTACATTCTAAGAAGACTTACATCAAGAAATATTATAGCGTTATCACATGCATGATAGCAAGCCTATGGATACCCCAGTTGAAAGGAATCTGAACCTTAGTCTTAACATGTGTCCCAAGATATCTAAAGAGAAAGAACTAATGTCCAAAGTACCGTACTCCAGTGCTGTTAGTAGTCTGATGTATGCAATGATGTGTACACGTTTAGACATTTGCTATGCCATAGGGCTAGTAAGCATATTTCAATCTAATCCAGGTTTGAACACTGGATAATAGTCAAGAGAATTTTGAGATATCTAAAAGGAACTTTAGACCATGTTCTATGTTACTAAGAAGGATTTGTACTTAATTAGTTATACTGATGTTGATTAGGAATGTGATCTTGATCAGCACAAATCGAATTCTAGATATGTTGTCTCGCTAAATGATTGTGCAATTTTATGGAGTAGCAAGAAATAATATTGTATGGCTTTATCGACAATGGAAGCTGAATACGTAGCATGTTCCTCAACTATGCAAAAAGCAGTTTGGTTGATAAGATTTTTGCAGTATTTAAAAATTATCAAAATAACATTTGAACCTGTCACAATGCATTGTAACAGTATAGCTGCATTAGTCTATGCCGAGGATTATAAATGTCATGGGAAGACCAAACATATCCAGATTAGATATCACTATGTTAGAGATAAGATTATTAAGAAAGAAGTGATTCTGAAACACATTCCTACGAGAAGAATGGTAGCGAATCCTTTTAACAAACTAATAGCTAAGGATGCTTTTGTTAGATATAGAAAATCTCTTGGGTTATGTAGGATGTAAATAATTTGTAAATGTTAATAGATCACTTATTTTCACAATGAAGTTAAAGGCATATTTGCTTAATTGGTTTACTTGCAAAAAAATAAAATTTAAATACATTGGATATGCCAGTTAAGTGTATTCAATTAAGTATATTGATAGACAAAGATTAACTCTCTCACATGAGTAATCACGTTTAACGTTGTTGAACGAGTAGAGATGAGACCGTAATTTAGATGACCAAGATGCAATTGGAGCGATTTTGGTCATGTTATTACAAAGATCGCTTTAATGAGAATCAAGATGAGATTCTTTACATATAGAAAAATCGTCATGAATGATTTTTCACCATTCATATGTCCAATTGGAGAAAGCTGAGTGTGAGACTTATTATTTAACATCGTTGAATGTGTAGATAAAAGTTTCAGATTTAGCGTATTCAGATCAATAAGACTAAGACTCATATGATATTAATCAATAAAGAGCACGACATACACTCTTTTATCTTCGATAAAGAAAGAGTTGTTCCACTATAGCATGCATTTTATATTGTATGTGCTAAACGACCTATCAGGAAGTGAAAGAATGAATCTCTGCTTCTTCGCTATGTGAGTCCTAGGAGTCTTGAATACATATTTCGTTTTGTTACCCTTTGTGACTTTTGACTATATCATAAAGTGATGGATTAATGTTGGCTATCTTAGAATGTATTCTATAATCATGGAATAATTCGACTTAATGGAACACTTCTAAAAAAGCGAAGTGATTCTAATCCAATTGATATAAGGATGAAAGAAAGAGTATTTTTGTTTATACATTTATTACTTGTATTCACTAGTCGGAGTTATTTCACTTGGTAAAGCTTGAAATAACTTATAATACAAGGTAATTGATAGGGAGAATTGAGTATGGATTCTAAAGGGATTTAATGATATTCGATTATATATATTAAAAAAGATACTTTGAGTAAATAAGCACAATATAATGTATAAAAATATCTCTGGATTAATGTCTCTTATATGGTCTATGGTTATGTTTGTATATTAGAGCTCCACCATTTATGTGTTTCGGGTCACACAGTCCGTTTACTTGTATGAATGATCTTCTTTTAGAAACTAAAATATTGAATTTTTTTTTTTTATGAGCTAAGCCCATTATAGGCAAGTGAGAGATGTTATGTTATAGGATTGGGTTGCCCATGCAGATTTGACCCAGCCCAAACCCAAATGCAAACCTATATAAATTAATTAACTTCTCTTCTCCCCACTAACACATTTTTTTTAACATAAAAAGAAAACTAATGGAGAACATAAATTTTTCTCTACACATTCTTCATTCATTCCCAAGTATTCAAGAGTTTATTCAAAGGTGTTCGTGATGTGAAACTTGCTCGGATTCTAGCAACCAATCTACTCGTTGCATTGAAAATACGAGATTCTCGCTACAACAAGTAAATTTCCGCTACCACTGTCCATTTACATTATTGGCTCTTATTTGGTTATTTATTGAAATTCATTTTGGTTTATTATATAATGGTTTTTAATGCTTGAAAATTTTAGTTAAAATTGTTTTTCGTAATGCTTTTTATTGGCTCTCTCATTTGGCTACTAATTGAAATATATTTATTTTTACATATATGAAATTTATGTACTCTACATTATGTTTTTTACTTATTGTACTTTTTTCAACTGCATTTTTATATTTGAATTTCTATAATATAGTTTTCTATTACTACTAGTTCTCTTATTTAGCTACTTATTGAAATGCATTTATTTTATCATATACAAAATTTATACCCAAAAAAAAAGTCATTTTTCTATATTCTATACTTGTTTTTTTCCTTTCCTATTGCACTTTTTTCCACACATATATAATATAGTCTCTTTACTATTGCCTCTCATTTGGCTATTAAATACATTTTGTTTTATCATATAATTATTTTAAATGTTTGAATATTTAACTGAAGTTACTTTCTATAATGCTTTTTGTATGTCAAATAACTAACATTGAAGGATAAATATTTGATATATTTAAAATTATATGATATATCTAAATTTTATTATTATTTTATATAATAAATATTTGATTATTTATATTTTGGTTATTGTTGGTCCTTATATCAAATCTTGGCTATGCCCCTGCTGATCCTTAGAAGCCTTACTTGAAAGAACATGTTATAAATGAAAATCTTCGGTGCACATCTTCTCTTTGGTGATTTTGCACCTGATTTCATACGATTGAACACATGCAACAACCTCAAATTAAAAACATCTCTTTTCTACCGTTCTACGTAAAATGGGATGCCCTCACTTACTTTGCCTTTGTTTATGGATTTAAGCCAATAAATATTAAAATTAGATGTATCTTGATAATAATAAATTTATCATTTATTTAAAAATAATTTAAATCAATTTAAAATGAAGTACATCAGAATTATAAGTCTTTTTTCTAATTCTTAAATTCTTCATATGGGATTGTCGAACACAATTAATTATGAATCTTTCTTCAAATTATTAATTTCTTCTCGTGGGATTCCTTTAACGGTGAGTAATGATTATATCACTGAAAAATGTACAATTTTGAGAAAATAAAATTTTTCATATTATTTTAGGAAATTTTCAGTGTAACAAGTAATAAGATTTCTATTTTAAAAAAAAAAAAGGGGGCAAATAATTATTTCCGTGATTGTGTTTTTGAATCAAAATTATAATAGGCTGTCATTTAACAACTAATTATCAGTTAAGAAGAGAATTAAGGACACCTGATTTAAGAATGGTTCGAACTACGCTTCATTAGAACAAACGACATGTCGTGCGTTTCAACCTAAGGAAAAATTCATATTGGTTTCCTTTCGTTCTGTACCTTCTCTACTACAAAGATCTCATCTTTTATATTTTTTAGCCATTTACTAAATTATTATACTACCAATTCGTTGCAGGTCTTGTTCATGTTCACATGAATTGATAGTCACGATTTTTTTTAATAAATATTTTTATTTTATTAATCTTTGAAAAGAAAAACCTAGATACTAATGTGATAAAAAAAAACTTTTTTCTAAACTAAGTAAAAAGCCTAATCAAGACAAAATCTTGCCTTTGCCTAGAACAAAAGAAAGAACAGAAATCAGATGAGGTGAGAGTCACGATTTGATTGAGGGAAATTTTTCGATAAATGGGTAAATATTATATGCTCGGAATTTAATTTTGAGGCCTATAATTAAGAGAAAAAAGACTTTCAATTTCATCTATTTGCACAATTATATGAAAAATGGAGAATGCATCTTTATCCACTAATATAATAGTAAATAAAATTATTGGCATAGCCAGAATTCTGCAACCAGCTCAGTTAATGTCATGGTTTAGTTTGCGGTCACATACAAGTTGGACTAACTGTGTCTCCTATAATAATTCTCATTGCAAGATTAGTTTAAATTAAATAAAGCATAATTACATATAGGCCAAGAAAAATTGTGGAATTTTGAGAATCCCATCATGTAATCACCATGCCAAGTATCAATAAGATGAAGATTTAATTGATCTAACTGTCATCTGTTCAAGAAATTTCACTTAAATTCCCAGAAACCAAAAGGGAAAATTGGCCTTAGTAATGAGCTCAAACAGTAAATAAAAAGCCATGGCAAGTTTATGTGCAGCCAAATATGATACCATGTCAACTACACAGAAAAGTAGGTACATAAAACTAATAAAATCACTTTCACAGGCCACAGAGCCAAAAAGAAAAATTCTAATTTCAAACCTAATTATCTTCTCAATACAATAGTAAGTAGTAATAATTAACTAAATACTCAAACCCAGATTTCTTTCCAGGAAAGGATCAAAACCCAGGAAGATAAATAAAAAAGAAAAAAATTGACCAAAAGAACAATAATCATTTGACACCATTTCCAGGTGTTGAAATAGCAAGGTCGGGCCAAGAAAAGCAATCCCCACCTACAAATCCACTATCCCCATGCTCAAATTGCCATGTATTGCCCATTCCTGAACCGCCGCCGCGGCCACCAACGCTAACACCAGCACCACCATCTCCGATGCCGTGATAAGGCCACACCCCCCTACCTAGCCCAAATCCCATATCATCAAACCCAGAACCAAGACCAAGCGCAAATCCTCCTAGAGCCAAAAATCCAGGACCTTGAGTATTTAACAAAGAAGTAAAGCTCCCACATGCTGTAGAACTAGCTGTGCTACTCCAATTACTCTTTCCATCACCAGCACCGCAGCCAAGCGGTATAGACGTGCCTTGATTAGCCATGAGAGGCACCAACACAGGTGTCGCAGGTAATGGGAGATTATCAGCGGAGGTGGTGGCGGTAGTGGGACCAAGCATAGTGGCACTAGTAGCAGTGCGCGAGCGCTTGGCATTCTTTCGAGTACCACCGCCAACAGGAATATCACGTAGGGTACCACCGTGGGTCCAATACCGGCGGCAAGACTTGCAAAAATGACGAGGCTGAGAAAAGTTGTAGTTGTTGTAATAGCAGAACTTAGTGTTGGTAGAATCACAGCGCGGGCAAGGGAGGTGTTCTTGTTCTGGTGGTGGAGCAACCGAATTGTGGGTCTTGGCTAATTTTCTAGTTTCAGTAGAAGAATCTAATGGCATTGTGAGATAAGTGAAGTGGGTAAAGGATGAAACTTTTCTTTGGGTCTGATTCTGATTAAGAAGAAGAAAAATTAAAGATATTGGCAATGGAGAATGTGAAGATTGAAGGCGTGGATGGAAAATGGGCTAAGATGGGGCATTTATGGGGAGAGAGAGAGAATCTGGAGGAGACAGAGAAGTTCAGAGAGGAATATAAGAGGAAGAAGAAGGGACGAGAGAGGAAGCAGCTTTACAGAGTTCTGTTGGGCACGACAAGTTTTCAGTCGGCTTCAGAATGAATGGGGCTTTAGCTTTTTGGAGCTAGCTAGGTATGCGGCTCTGTATATTTGTGCCTGCAAAGTGGATATTGGATGCCAAGATACTCTCATGTTCTCTTGGTTCATAAGGTTTGAATAGATTAAAACCAAAAAGTCATTTTTTTATATAATCTTATTTAATTTATTGTGTTTATCTTTCAAAGATATATAGCTAGCACATCTACGCACTAAACTATTTTTTTTTTTCTTTTCCTACTGTAGTGGGAAATGATTAGAGATATGCATTCAGTCGAATTGGTTCATGAGTGAACCAAAATCCGAATTATTGAAATTTTATTTATCGAACCAAACCAAAATTAAAATTAAAATCGAACTGAATTGAATCAAAAAATAGATTTGGTTCAGTTAATTTGGTTTTGTTTATAATATATAATATAATTAAATAAATATTATAATAACATATTTTTAATATATAGTAAATTATATATATGTATGAAAAATATATTTTTAATATAGGTTCGGTTCAGTTATTTTGATTTTGTGACTTTTTAGACTGAATCGATTAAACTGATTAATATATTAAAAACTAAACTGAAATAACCAAACCAATTAGACCGAATTGTTATTAGTTCTATTCAATTTTTTGTTTCGGTTCGGTTTTGCTCACGTTAGGAAGAATGTGTTAGGTTGGGTAGAAGCATTGGTGAATAATTGTACCAAATTTATTACTTAGTTGTAACAGAGAAATTTGATTTGTTGCAATTTAATAAAAAAAATTTTATAAATTTTACAATTTGATAATTAAATTAAAATTTTAATTGGCATACCACATCAACCAATTAATATGATACTTCAGCCAATCAAAATACTACATCAATTTTTTTACACCAAATTAAAATTTTAATATTATTTTAAAACTAATAAATTTTGTTACTAATAATATTTTTAACCCAGCCTTGGCATTATTGATCAAAATAGTATGGGGATATTGGCCAATATCTAATGGGTGTAACCTATCTCTCTAGATAAAAATAATTTAAAAAAAAAAAACTTTTGTGTCATTTGTTGTTTTGTTGCCCTATTAATTGAAAAATTGGAGCCAACTAGGTTTACGCTATGCTACATTAATTCCAAATTCCAATAATACAAACATTATGCAGGGGGCTTACTTCCTTAAAAAATTATATATATATATATATATATCAAATAAATAAATAAATTATAATATTCTTTATAATATATTGTTAGAAGTAATCTCGCATCATATTTTTAAGTAATATAATAAAAATTTATAATTATATTGTAATTAATTTCAGAATAATTTAAATTATTTTAAAATAATAATAAATCTAAGTTTGACTTTCTATATTCATTCATTTATAATATATATTTTATGGAGAAATAATTCCTTTGTTCTATTTTGTGTAAGAAATCTTTGTAAACCATTTTTCTAATTTAATAAGATATATTCAAACTAATTTTAATAAATGTGTGTCAAATCAGATTGTGACCAGTGAATAATGTACTCAATAATAGTATATTAATTATTAGTGAGAAAAGGTTAATGAATAAAATAAAAATTGTTTTTCCCTTCGTTTCTTTTTACATATACAACTCCAATTAATATTTTATATCACTAATGAAAAAATAAATTTTTTCTTTCAAATTTTACATCTATTTCAGTTTTTAGAGTAAATCTTATCTGTTAAGTAATAAATGATTTTCAACTCATTACTTCTTTTAATTTTTCTAAAAGATGTAATATAATCATTTTATGTTTATAATTATATATCTTAAATAATATTCTTAATTTTTGTACTTTATTATAACTAATTAATTTTAAATCAATTTAAATCATTTTAAACAATAATAATAATAAATTTATAATTATTAAATTCGACTGTATATATTCATTTAGTTATGATATTATTTAGAAATTATTCCTTCATTTTTCTATATTTTGTGTTATAAATGTTTATTAAAACTTTGTAGACATTTTTCTAATTCGATAAATTCAAACTAATTATTGCAATAAATGTGATTGTGATTAGTGATTAATAAATAATATTAATACTCTCTCTATTTCAATATATTTTTCATGTAATAAAATAAAATTTATTTCATTCCAATTCATATTTTATATTAACAATAAAAAGTGAACTTTTTTTCTAATTTTTTTCCTATCTTAGTTTTTGAGTAAATCTTCTATGAAAATTTTTTCTATTAATTACTTTTACTTTTTATAAAAAATAATATAATCATTTTATATATATTAAATAATATTCTTAATTTTTGTAAAAAAACCTTAGATCAAAAGGAAAAGAGTGTAACACTAGTTAGTGGGAATGCAGCTGGATCCATTTTTCCTTCACCATGTGAGAAAACTCCAATTCTTGCTTATTAAAAAATAATTAGGCAACATATAAGTATAATCATT
>CATIWF010095515.1:0-16980 GCA_949630135.1 Balakata baccata
ATGTGTTATTTTGATGTTAAATACATGCCAAAATTATTTTTCTCGAATTTAAATTTATAATTTAATTCTAGAAAATAAATGACTCATTTTAGGTATCTAGTATGTTGGTTCGGTTGTCTTGATGATTTTAGCTTATGCTAAAATTATTTTGATGGACTTGAGTTGACCTAAATATGCTTAGAATGATGATATAAGGTTCTAAAAATTTTGGAAATTTTGGGAAATTAATTTTGAATTAATTTTAGTTGAGCAATTACAATTATAGTATGATTAGATAGTGGTATGTATGTTAAAATTAAATTGTTTAATTTTTGATATCATAATAACTTGATTTTAAGGTGGATTAATTTTGAATTAATTACTTCAAATATTGAATTTAATTCATTTGATTAAATATTAAAACGCATATTGAAATGACATACAAAATTAAATTAATTGAAATAATATGAGTAGACAATTTCGGTTCAAGAGTTGAAACCGACTTTCATATTTGGAATCTAAAATTGTCACTACCTTATTTAATTTTATTTTATGCATTAGAAAATGCATGCTAGGGGTGAATGGAATGACATGATGGATGATTATGGACTTAGGCCCAATGTGATTGAGCATGCATGATTTATTTTGTTTTATGGTAAGTAGGGTTTGCGTGTCTCTGCCTCTCTTTTTCTTTCTCATGTATTTTTTTTTCTCATCTCACTCCCCTCAAATGTAAATTGAGGTTTTCTATTTTGAAATATGTAATCAGATTATATAGGATTAGGATAGAATAAAGATGCCAAAGGAGTTAGAAGTAATGGAGACGGTGCCATAAGCAAGAAGACTTAGAAATAGGAATTTGATTTCTATTTTATATGTTGTAATTCATGCATCTACCTAGGTTAGACCTAGTCAATACTTCCATGGCTTGAGGGATTGATGTTAGATTGTCCATAATCATACCATATAGCTATAGTAACTATTGAATGTGTGTCTATGCATGGATATTGTTTAACATGCCATAAACATGATGAGACTTTATTAACAAAATCCCTTAATAAATAATAATTAAGACAAATGCCTTCCATTAATATGGGAAGAACTAGAGTTCTTCTAGATTCTAGGTTGTTGAGCTGACTCAAGCCCACTCTATAAGAATATGTTCAAACCATTGAAATATGATTTCATGATTAATGGGTTGATCTTAACCGATTTCATTGACTTGTTGAGCTGACTCAAGGTCAATGTAAATTGGAGGTGGTGTTGGGTAAATGTACATGAGATGTACATGTATTAAGAGTTGATAGCCCAATGATTTGTGCGCACATCAATTTGTTGATAGCACAATTTAGTAGTTGCATTTAAAGATGCAATTGGTATGGATCAGATACCTACCGATTTGATTTAGGAAGGCTTGTTGAGCTAACTCAAGGTTTTTCTTAAATTGGAATTGGATATTGAACCACTAGAACTTCCAAATAAGTTCTCTCAAGTTCATAATGAGGGCTATGGGTTCGCAATAAAATACTAGAAGCCATAATACGTTTTATTAAAGACCTAATATCATGCATTCATGTACATTCTCTAACATGATCTCTTTTACATCTAGGTTGCTAGAATCATCATCATGTCTACAAGCGTGAATTTGCAATTTTTAATGGAAATAAACAAGTTGGCTGGAACTAATTTCCTAGACTAGCTTAGGAATCTGAGAATAGTTCTCAAATCCGAAAAAATAGGCTATGTCTTGGATGAGCCACTTCCCAATTCCCCTGCTGTTGATGCTTCTGATAGAACATAATTCACCAAGGACAGAGAGGCAGACCAAACATCCTTCACATAAAGCATCTCATTACCCACACAGAGACTAGCCTGCATTAGGAGTCAGAGCTCCAGTACATGCCTCCCAATCTTCACATGCAGAGATACCCTATGTGTGAACAGGAAATACAGGGTCCAGAAAGGCAGAGGGAAAGACGCTATGACAAGCCAAGAAAACAGGGTGCAGTTGATTTTTATGGCACCACTGATCTAGCAGAGGCTGAGACCTGGCTCAAGAGAACTCAGAGAATATTGAATATGATGAAATGTGTTCCTGAGGAAAAATTTGATTATGCAGTATCTTTGCTATAGGGTAATGCATATGAATGGTAAGAGACAGTTCTTGGCAGTGATGTACAACCTCCTATTCTTACTTGAAATGTTTTGTCAGGGAATTTCAAAATAACTACATGCCAGATGCCTATAAAGAAGAGAGTTCATGAATTTAAAGCAAGGAAACATGACTGTGGCAGAGTATGAGGTATAATTTAATAAACTCTCTTACTATGCCACTTTTATGGTCTCTACTAAAAGAGACAAATTCAGAAAATTTGAAGAAGGTCTCAGATATGAGATTAGGAATAGAATCACAACTACTAATCTCGATAGCTATACCAGACTTAGAGCTGCATCAATTTAGGGCTGAAAGATTAATGAAAGAAGCTGCAGAACAACAATATAGAAAGGCAATACGAGAATTTTCTGCAGAGTCTAGTAGGAGATAGGGAAAGAGGGGTAGATTCTTACCTCTACAGTCTGGTAACAGAGGTACATACTCAGACTCCAGAGGTCGTGCTATGACTTTATTTTATTCTGGCAGAGGACAGAGTTAATAAATGGAGCAGAGACCTACTTGTATTTACTGTGGGAGATAGCATACAGGGGAATGCAGGATGCTCATAGGAGCATGTTATTTATGTAGGTTATTAGATCACATGTGTAGAGACTGTCCACAAAAAGCTAGATTGGTAGAGACTAGTAGAGGTAGAGGGATATCAGAAGCCACTGTAGAGGCATCCAAAGTGGGTAGTACCAGTGTAGCACAAGGGAGAGGTAGAGGCAGAGGCAGGACTGGTACAACACGCAGAGGTGTGACTAGATTTGAGGGTCAAAGTTTCAAACCTCCCACACAAGCTAGAGTTTTTGCCATGACTAGAGAGGAGGCAATTGATGCTCCAGAAGTTGTCACTTAATTTATATTTATAACATAATATAATTAGAATAAATTATAAATGCAAAAAAAAAAAATAATGATAAACAAATTAAAATAAAATAAAAAATAGCAATATGTTATAAATATTTTTTTAATTAACAATAAAGATAATTTTCTTAAGTGTTAGCTTTATCAAATTTACATGGAGGTTATGAATTCAATTTTCCTTATCACTATTATAGAATTTTAGCATATAAAATTATTTGTATTATATAAAAAAAATTTCAATTAATTGAATTATTTGTTTGTGAAAAATATAATAATAATTTTTTAATTAATAAATTTATAATTTTATAGATTAAGCATATATAATTATAAGTGATAAATTTTATTATATTTATATAATAAGTGTAAATATTATAATTAATATTACATTTTCTATTATCTTTTTTAGAATAATATTATTTTATTTAATATATTAAAAATAGAATATAAATGATAAAATATTAATATAAAATTATTTATATACAAATATGTTGTGAACAAGTTCACGAGCTTCATATGAACATGTTCGCGAGCTTGTCCCCAGTGTTAAGTTGAGATAGAGGATTTTACAAGAGGCCTATAAGACCAAGTATTCCATATACCTAGGTAGCAATAAGATGTATCGGGACCTCAAGGGTAAGTATTGGTGGTCATGTATGAAAAAAGATATCACGGAGTATACTATCAAATGTTTGACTTGTCAGCAGGTTAAGGCAGAACACTAGGTATTATCAGGGTTATTGCAGCCTATCACGGTCCTAGAGTGGAAGTGGGAAAGGATTACTACGGACTTTGTGGTTGGGTTGCCCATTACATCGAGGAGACATGATACGCCGGTTATCCTAAACACCAGTGTAGGAGGTGAATTTGTCTTAAAAAAACTGTGTAGAACATAGGCTTCAGATAATTTTTCATTTCTATTATTTTTAAATATTGAATTAACAATTTTCTCCTATTGTTGTTGTTCTCTCCTAACATTAACTGCTTATATTTTATTTTTCAATTTTTCATTAACCTCCAAAATCTATTTTTTATTTATTATTCTATTAATATAAATAATTCAACTACAACCAATTTATAATCTAATTTCTTATAAACCACTAGTATTCTTTTTTTTTTCATTATATTATTAGAGTTATAAAAAAAAGTTCACATAAATAGTTGTAGTGAATTAGTCAAACAATATATTCAAAGTTATTAATAATTTTTGTATGAATCTAATTTAATAATGTACTTTTTTATTTTAAGAATATATATATATATATATACCTGTGATATATTTTAAATGTTAATTATTCTCAATATATATATATAAATTTATCAATAATTAATCATTTTTTATTGCTATATTGAGACTAATTAGAAACCAATAATATCTGACATTAGAATTAATAATTAGATTAATAGTGTCTTTTCAGTTTAATCTATTATAAAGAAAAAAATCATTAAAAAAATATTGAATTTTTTAGATTAAATTCTTTACAATTACTCAAAATTAAAAAAATTCATATAAATATTGAACCAAATCTCTAAATATTAATTATAAGTATAAAATAGAATTTGCAATTGGTCCTAAAAAAACATTATTACTTATTTTTCCTTTTTTTTTATATGAATTGTTTAAAGTGCAAGAAATATAAAAATAAATTAATTTAGTGAATAATGATAGTAAAGATGCTAAACATACTTTGATAAATCATATATATTAATGTGGTAAATTTCAATTATACAAATGTATAAACTTCAAATATTAAGTATTTTTTAATCATAATCTATATTTTTTTAGTCTTTTTCAAATATTTAATTATAATCCATGTCTTTTTTAGTCTTAACACAATATTATGCATAACCCTACCTCTCTTTTCTTTCAACTGCCCTTCCCCCGCCACTCTCCTCTCTTCTTCTTCTTCTTCTTCTTCTTTTTCTTTCATCTAATTTCTCTATGCCATTTTGATATTCTTTTTGTGTTCTTTTGTTTTCCGGTTACTTATTTTCTGTAGTATATAAGTGTCTCTCTCATTATATCTTGCTATTTGGGTTTTTTTAGGGGATTGTTATATGGATTTTTTGAATTTGATATTTTTTTTTCTTGCTTTATTGTTGTAGTATTTGATATGAGAAAAACAAAGGAGTTATGACAATGATAGATCGAGCTGGCCGTCGAGGATGCAACGCTTTTGATCGGTGAAAGCTTCATCAGCCCCTCAATCAAACTTGACTTTGAACCTGTAAATTAATTTCTCTTATGTATTACTATCTGGTTCAATTACTTGGCATTTTTTATTTCATGGTTCTATAAATCTAACATTTTTTCTACCCACAAGTATTTATCTTTTTTTTTTTTGTTACCTTTAGATCTCCATCAGTTTTATCTCCTGTAGTTCTTCACAGTAAGTTGTGGTTTTTTCCATTTTTCCTTTTTTCATTGGATCTAGTCCTTTTTTCCTTTTTCCACATATAATTTTATCGGAGTTTCCCTTTCTCTGCTCATATTCTAATACATTTCTCTTGTTTTTCTATTTTTCTGATTTCATACTTTTTCAATTCTAATCTCTAACTCTACTAGTCATATTTCAGATGTTTATGCACTTGATTTGCAACATCTGTTCTTTTTTATGTTGCTTTAATATCTTATGAGTCACAAAATTACACAGCACAACAAAGTCTATCGAGATTTGTTCTTTTGGTTCTCTTATTTCAAATTTGTTCTATTTTTTCTTGTTGATTTGGCTCACAGCTTCTTCTTTGCCGTAGTCTGTCTAAATTCAAGGTATTTCAGATAAATTGGGGAACTTATTAAGTATTAAGTATTTGCCTTTTTAGAAACTTAAGAACCCCATTAACTTGTCTCTTTTTGCAATTATTTGAGTTGAAGATCTGGTAATATGTCATAGTTGACACATACCAGTTCCTTTTCTTTTAGTTAATTGTAGTATTTCTTATGCTATAAGTGCCTACAGAAATTTTTTCCTTGCATTCAGTGTCTATATGACATCGGTATTAATATTGAGAAATCTTTTGCTACAGTTCTCTATTTGAATTGGTCTACTATTTGAGGAGTGAACATTCGACTTGGAGGAAGATAAATGTTTTTGTTACTTAAGATATTACTATTGGAAAATTTACTTTTCTCTATGCCCCTTCTATGATTTATCAATTCCAGAAGATGATAGAATTTACCTATAATACATGGCAAAGACTCAGAAAAATGAACTATGCTTTTGGATTAGTTGTTCTTGTGATCATTTGGCATAAGCTATGTAGCGAGAAATTGTCATGGTAATTTTAGAGATATCTGTCTAGAAAAAACTTTCATACTGAGTGGAGAATGTGCAATGCAAGATGATCAGATAATTATGAATATTAAATTGAAGTTGCTAAAATTTATGAAAGCTTCTACTTTGCCATTATATTGAGCCTTGTTTTGAAGTCTACCCATCATTTACTTGATATGCAGGTTTAAGCAGTTGGTTGTTTACATTAGGGATTTTTCATTAGAAAATTTTGATATCTACCTAATAAGTGATGGAACAAATTTTAAGTACTTCATAAGACACTCCAACATCTAAGATAGTTCAATTTTCAATTTTGCCCATTGTAAAATAACTTAGGTTTCCATTATTTTACTAATGCCTTTTTGGTGCATCTCGGTGTAGTTCTTTTCTTGATTCCACAAACCTCTCGGCTAGCTTGTTGTATACTTGGGACTTGAGAGTTATTTGCATGCTTATTGAAATTTAATTGATTCCACAAACCTCTCGGCTAGTTATTATCTATTGGTTTATATGTTAATAGTGTTTGGTTTTACAGGGCAGCTACCATTAAAAAATCAAAGATTATGTATTGGTGTTATGACATGAAAGAGAAAGTCTCTATTTCATTTGTCTATTAATTTCATTTTTCATAGTTGTATTCGAGACTTTACTTTGAACAATTGTAATTTAGTCTTATTTTGAACTTTTTATTTGTGTTTTTTGAATTTTTAAACAAAATTTTCATTTTTCTTGCTTTATGTATTAATTTATTGTATAACTTTGTATTTATTTGCTTTTTTTTGTTCCTAAATTTGTTTAAATGAAATATGATTATCGAGCTCGAGCTTGTTTATATGATTATTGAACCCTTATGGAAAAGTTCGCTTATATGATTATCGAACTCTTATCAAATAGCTCATTTATATAATTATCTAGCTTTTTATCGAATAGCTCATTTATGTGATTATCAAGTTTTTTATCGAATAGCTCTTTAAGCATGCTTCTCAAGCATTTAACGAATAGAACTCAAATTGCTCCTGAATCTCTTAATTTTAATATGAGCCGAGCTTAGATGTTGAAATTCGAATTGAGCTCGAGTTGAGTTCAAGCTTAACCAAAACATTAATGAGCCGAGCTTGAGCTCATAACTGTTTTGCTCGGCTCATTTGCAGCCCTAGTTTTATAAAAAAAAATTATTAATAGATTACCTCATCCATAACAGTTGACTTGCTGCTGGCTTTCAATCCACCAGAAAAATTAACTTCTTCAACTCAGACAAGCATTCAAACATACTCCACATTTTCACTTAAAATATATAGTTTAAATCCTCGAAATTCTTCAGCCAAACTCTGATGTTTTATGCACAACAACTTCAACTCCAAAAACCAAGCCAAGAACAGAGGAAAGTGAAGAACAAAAAAAATACAAAAATTGAAAGTTGAAACCAATCAAAACATATCAAAACTCAAAAAAAAAAAAATGAAATTATTAAACCATAAATACTCAAAATCACAAGAAACTGAACAAAAAACAAATAAATGAAAATTGTACCTCAAACAATGACTTTATATATACATCAGGCTTAATCGATCACCAAAATACCACCGTCAATGATGAGATGTCTCCGCTTATGGAGAAATAAAAATTATAGAGTTTGAATCAATAATGGAACGAAAATAAATTGAGAATTTGAATTGATAATGGAAAGAAAATAGCAATTAATGGAAGTTATCTGATAAAGGAAGAGAGAACGAAAAAAAAATAAGAAGATGAATTGTCCATGTACAAAAACTTGAAAACAAAAGGTAAAAGCTATAGTATGAAAAAAGAGAACTTTTTCTCCTACTTCAAAGTGGAATTTTTCTCCAAAAAGGACAATCTGTATCATTTTCTCTAGGTTCAATAATGAAATTGGGTATTTCTTACTTTAGTATCGATGGAAAAAAAAAATTACCAATTGAGTATGATTTTTTACAAAATTCTGACTTTAGTGTAGTTTGTAAGTTACAGGATCTGTCAAAAGTCAGAGCGGCAGTTCATTTGCCGCACACCACGAAACTGGCATACAGTGTGCCCAGTTGACACATAACTGACATATTTTTAGAATAAAAAATTAATAATTAGTTTGTAATTAATATAATTTCATTTATTTCCTTCCATGCACAACCCTTACCAGCTTCTACATTAATTTTTGAAAAAATTTCACAAAGTGACCCTGCGCCATTTTTAATTTATGATTACAGATTAATTAAAAATTATTGAACCAGCTCATTTTATGCATGTAACAGTTCATGCAAAAAAGATGATTACATATTTAATTAAAAAAAAAACATGCGTCACTTTTAATTTATGCTTACAGATTAATTAGAAAAAATAAAAAAGTTTGTACGCCTCTTCAAGTGGTGCCAGGTTTATTGCGGCAGTGCAGTGCTTTTCTCCTCTGGCAACTATTTTAAATTTAGAAATATTTTTACAAACTATTCTCAATATGAAATTTTGTCATATGTAAGTCACTCCGTTAGTTTTATTTAATTATTGAAATAACTTCCAGATAAAAGATATTCTCATTTTCTCAAACTAAACAAATATGTTTTCTCATAATACTTTTTTACCCTTTTATATTATAAATATCAATCACTTATTTAAAATATAGATTAACTAATTCACAATAGGGGATATACGGTTACTTCAACATCAAAACTTCAAATTATAGATTTTTTAAATTCTTAAAATCAACAAATCATTAATTATCTAAATTTATTTAAAATAACTTGGAATAACTATCATATATGTTTTTTATTTGTCATTTCCTTGTTATGTAGGTTATATATGAACGTGTTTGCAGCTAGATTTTTTATAACCCATAGAATTGGGAAGCAAATTACAATAATTGAAAACCAAAGTCCATGAAAATCTAAAGTCCATGCCCATGGAGAAGTCAGATACTTGGATAAGAAGCAGTCAAGTTGAATCCCTGGAGAAAGTCCATGAAAATCTAAAGTCCATGCCTATGGAGAAGTCAGATACTTGGGTAAGAAGCAATCAAGTTGAATCCCTGGAGAATAGAAGCACTACAGATACAGTTGATGAGGAGTGGCAGACTAGGGAGAAAATCGTGGGATTAATGGCCAAAATATCTAGCACTTAGAGAAAGAGGGGATCGTGGGACCCATTTGTTTGCTACTGCATGCCTATTGAAACTAGGAGTAAGAAAGCTATGAAGTCTCAAGGTTCAGGATATGTTGCTCCAACAGGAGAACGGAAAAGAAGAGTTCCGCTCATGGTGGAACATATCGAGAATCTCACACTTTCTCAACATGCTAAAGAGGAGGAAAGGAATAAGAGTCCATATAGACCACATAACAGTCCAACTACTAACAGTTCTAACTTGTTTGATGTGCTCAAGTCTTTGGTAGAAGAAATGGTTCAAAAGTTCAAAGTTAGTATAGCTGAGCATTTGAAGCAGATGACTGAACAAATAAAGAACCAAACCAGAGCCATTGTTGAGGAGTTGACTCAACAACCTACCTCCTAGGAGAAATCAGCAACTGGAATAATAGGAGAACCAAAACAGCAGGTGGTTGTGCCTAAGCAAGACCTTGTCCCTAGGCAACCATCTGATAAGCTGGGGGAGCAGCACTCCGAGATCAACCGTGAAGCAGGTGACTTCCACCGCTCACAATTTTAAGTTGAGGCAAGGTTCATTCCTCCTCACCTCAGAGAAGAAAGGACTTTAGGCCTTAGGACCAAAGGCCTCACCAGCACTAGAGCCAGTGCCCAAAGGTTCTTTGCCTATACCAATCCTAGCAATCAACCTAGAGTCTATGGAGAACCACTACCCTTTATTGGAGGCTTGAGGGGCAGCTCACATGTGCCCTATTGATCAGGTATGAATAGGGAACAATAACCTTCTTTGCCTTTTATGCAAGTATATGCACCAGTACCAATACCTGTGCCAACACTAGTGGACATAGAGGCAATAAAGGCAGCGGTTCAAGAACTATATGGGCCTGACTCAGACAAATAGGTCACCTTGAATTCCACAAGCCTTATTCGGATATGATTGATTGAGAGAATTCCTACCCAATGAGGTATAGAATACTATATTTCACACTATTCTCTAAAGAAGATGAATAGTCAATACAATAACATATAGCCAGGTTCACTGTTCAATGTGAGGAGTTAGCCAATTATGAGAATTTCTCATGTTACAAGCTCAGGTTGTTTCTAACTCTTTAACTACCTCAACTTTTACTTAGTATGCTACTATTCCTAGGAATTCTATACTAACATGACAGGAAATGGAGAGACAATTTCATAGCCAATTCTATAGAGTAAAGCTAGAGGTCTATATAGATGAACTCTCTAGAGTAACATAGAAAAGTGGAGAGATTGTCGATCTCTTCATTGCAAGATTCAAGAAGATGAGAAATAGATGCAAAATCCACTTACTTGAGACGAAAAATGTCAAAATGGCTTAGAAAGGCCTTGATATGGAGCTGAGAAAGAAGTTCCAGGGGATGGAGTTTAGAGATTTCTACAAGATGACTGCCAAAGTCTTTGAGAGTAAAGAGCTCCTCAGAGAGGAAAACCATAGAAGGAAATCTATGATGGATACATATTGTCAGGAGGTAATATCTAAAATTGCTATTGTTGACTTAATCAATACCGGTTCCTATATGTGTCCTATACTAGTGAAGAAGACTCCAGACTTGTAGAAGAAGAATCAGGCCTTAAACAACCAGCCCTAGTATACATTTGAAGTCTCTAAGACTGAGGAGATCTTTGATTTCTTAGTCAAAGAAAAATCCATCAGCTTTCCTTTAAAATTCCAAATGTCATCTAAGGAGGAACTAAGAGGAAAGACATGTTGTAAGTATCACAACTTTTGGAACCATAATACTTATTCTTATTGGGGTTTTCAAAATGTGATACAAGACACAATTAATAATGGGATACTCAAGTTCCCTGAAAAGAAAGAAGCAATGGTAATTGATGAAGACCCATTCCTACTTATGGCATCAATGAATATAGTAGCCTTTGATCTTAGGTCCTTTCTGGATACTAAGAAAAGGAGGGAAAGTGAAAGGTTAGCACCTAATCTCAAAATTTGAAAGATATGGATACTATAGAACTTCTCATATAGGGAGATATAAGGATCTAGGTGCACAAAAAAAGGGATCAGGCTTATTCAAGATCGACCCTTGAGAGAAATGAGCTAGGAAGTAGATACTCTCTAAGGCACAAAGGGTGGAATTAGGCCTACCTAAGGTTGATTTCGAGAAAAAATGCTTTGGGAAGCAGTTACTCATCGGGGAGAGATAGAGTTATTCGAATTCCAAGTTCCAGAAGATAAAAAGTACCTAAAGAGCACCAAAGCACTAAGAGAGATTCAACCCTTGAAGAAAGATTGCTCACCAGGAGAAGATTTATGGTGCTACCTCTAGTACCAGCTGGTCAACAATGGCATAGAGTCTAGTATAGAAAGTTCCCTAAGGTACTAACAAGAACTTAGAAGATAAGGTTGTAGAGACAAATAGCAGTCGAGAAAAGGGAGAAAGTTGCCACTATTGAAGAACAACATAAGGGAAAGATAGATCTTACTAAGAAAAAACTTGAAAAAGCAGATGTACCAAAAGTAAAGGTTGAAAGAACCAAGTTTGGAAGGAAATCCATAGAAGATGTAGAATTAGTAGGAATCTCAGATGAGGCAAAACTAGAGATGAAAAGCATTGAGGTAGATAACGTTCCTATAACCCTTTAATACAATGTTACTTCACTAACTCTTCCAAATGTGTTTAAGTCAAAAAAAGAGAAGGGCATTAGAAAGGAAGAAGCAGGGAGCCATAACTCACCAAAGGAAAAGGAAAGGGATACAAAGATCACCATCCAGACTAACCACAGTGGCAATCCTTATAAGGTGATCCTAGAGAAACCCTTTATGGAAATGACTAAACATATCAAACCATTGTATGTGAGAGCTCATCTCAATGGTAGGCCAATCTTTAGAGTTTTAGTGGACAATAGGTCAACTGTTAACGTGATGCCACTAAGGACCCTAAGGGTACTAGGCAGGACTGTGTATGATCTTATTGATATTGAAGTGGTAGTTTAAGCATTCACTAGTGACTATTGGTAGTAAGACTTCTCTTTCTACTTTCTTTATAGTAGATTCTTCTACTAATTATATTGTCTTGTTAGGGAGGGGTTGGATTCATACCAGTTAGTATGTACCATCTTCTCTTCACCAATTTTGATGTTTTGGATAGGAGATGATGTGGAGATTGTATAGGTAGATAGACAACTATTCACTACTTCCTCAGACTCCATTGAAGCCGTGTATTATGATACCAGTGTGGCCCAATCAAGTTTAACGGTAAGAAAAAGACCGGTTCTCCAAGAACATTATACATGGATAAAGGGGTTAAGACAAATAGATTCTCATAAACCACCATCACGCCTCTTAGGCCGATTGGAGAACCAATCATTGAGGAGATTAATGATTGAGTACAATTCAGAAGAGTTGGCAGCAGCTACAGTTGTTGTGTTCAAAATGCAAGTGCAGCAATTGGTGGATAGAATTGACAGTGTTGATTTATATGGAGTTAATAGAGCTGAGGTGATCTTTGAAAAAGAGCCAGATAAGGAACAAGAGGAGATTGAGAGTCATAAACTTGATCTAGCTCCACCAAAATTTGAGGATAATGGACCACAAGTCCATGACCCACTGGAAGAAGTAAATTTCGGCACTAAATAAGAGCCGAGACTCACTTACATAAGTTCTTTATTATCTCTAGGATTGAAAAAGGAGATTATTGAAATTTTGCAAGAATACAGAGATTGCTTTTCGTGGAACTATAAAGAGATGCCAAGACTTAGTAGAAACCTTATTGAGCATAGGCTTCCCATAAAGCCAGAATTTCACCCTTACTAGCAACCTACAAGGAGAATGTCTAAGGAGGTGGAACTGAAGGTAATAGAAGAAATTGAGAAGCTATTAAAGGCTAAGTTCATTAGACCAATAAGGTATGTATAGTGGATTGCTAATGTAGTCCTTCTTGTTAAAAAGAATGGAAAGTTGTGTGTTTGTGTGGATTTCAGAGACTTGAACATGGCTACTCCTAAGGACATGTACGTGATGCCTATTGCAGACATGCTAATTGACTTCGTGGTTAGGAACGAGTTGTTATCCTTCATGGATGGCTTCTCTAGATATAATCAAATTCTGATAGCAGAAGATGTTTCAAAGACCGCTTTCAGGTGTCATAGTTCTATTAGGACTTTTGAATGGCTGGTCATGCCTTTTAGCTTGAAAAATGCTGGTGCCATATATCAAAGGGCCATGAATGCGACTTTCCATAACATATTGGGACACCATATAGAGATTTACATCGATAATATAATGGTGAAGTCAAAGGTGGCTCATGAACATGTTGAACATTTAAGGAAGAGCTTCTAGACAATGAGGCTGCATTAATTAACCTCTAAAGTGTGCATTAGAAGTATGTGCAAGAAAATTTTTGGGATTTCTTATACACCAGAGAGGGGTTAAGATTGACCAGAACAAGTCTAAGGCAATCATAGTAGCCAAGCCACCACAGAACAAGAAAGAGTTTTAAAGGTTCTTAGACTAGGTAAATTACTTGAAAAGGTTTAGCTCTAACTTGGCAGGGAAAACTAAAGAGTTTTCATATATGATTAAATTAAAGAGTGAGGAAGAATTTAAATGGGAAGGCCGACATCAGGCTGCCTTGAACAAAATAAAAGAGTATCTCTCTAATCCTCTAATTACCATGCCACCCATACTTGGCCATCCTCTCAAGTTATATCTATCAACCACTCATGAGTCAATATGGTGTTTATTGACTTAAAACAACAACAAAGGACAAGATCATGCTATTTACTATTTGAGCAAAGTACTAAATTCACTAGAGACTAGGCATTCTCCAATTGAAAAGTTTTGTTTAGCTTTGTATTTTGCTTGCATTAAATTGAGACACTACCTTATAAAATCAAAAGTGTATGTAGTCTCACATACAACCTTAATAAAGTACATACTAAACAAACCATTGATTACAAGAAGAATTAGTAAGTGGTCCCTAGCCCTATCTGAATTTTCATTGATCTATTTTCCTCGAAAATTTGTAAAAAGGCATGCTCTAGTAAACTTTCTAGCTGATCATCCTTCTCTAGAAGTTCAAATAGGAAAGGAAGCATCAATGAAGATCTTTATGATAGAAACCCAGCCCTGGGTGTTGAAATTTGATGGTTCTAGTATAGATGTATCGGCTGGAGCAAGAGTAGTAATCACATCTCCCAGTAGAGCTAAGACCACTTTATCCTTTAACCTAGCTTTTGAATGTATGAACAATCAAGTGGAGTATGAGGCCTTAATCATTAGGCTGGAGATTTTACTAGAGCTCAGGCTAGAAAATGTGAAAATGATTGGGGATTCTCAACAGATCCTCAAGTAGATAGCAGGGGAGTATAAATGTAATAATTTCATGTTAATGCCTTATTTTGCTATAGCCATCCATTTGGTTGATTCTTTTTATACTATTGAATTTGAACATGTGTCTAGGGACTTAAATTGGGAAGTTGATGAATTGGCTCAGATTGCATCAAACATAAAGATGAGAGAAGAACTAAAACACAAGTTCATTGTCATAGAGAAAAGATCTTATCCTTCAATAGAAGAGAGAGGAATTAACTTGGAGTTAGCAATGGCATCAATGTTGCTAGTGACTGGAGAGTAGAAATGAAGAAGTACCTAAAGAATCCTGGCAAAAACATTCCTTATAGAACTAAAGTGCAGACACAAAACTTTGTTTTGGTGGGAATAATCTATACAGGAAAGGGTTTGATGGTCTACTGTTAAGGTGCTTATCATTCCCATATGCCATAGAAGTTATGAAATGAGTACATGAAGGAGTTTGTAGGGCTCACTAAGTAGGAAATAAGAAGAGGTGGTTGATTAAGAGATACAACTATTATTAGCCGACCATCCTAAAAGACTACATTACTTACTCTAAGGGTTGTTAGCAGTATTTGAAGTATGGAAACATTCAGAGGATTCCATCGGCAGAATTATATTCAATTGTGAAACCATGGCCATTTCGAGGATGGGCCATGGATTTGATAGGCAAGATTCACCCAACATCATCTAAAGGCCACAATTTCATCATAGTGGCTATAGACTACTTCACTAAATGGGTGGAGGCTTTTCTATTAAAAAAGACATAATAGAAGGATGTTGTTAAATTTATCAAAGAGCACATCATTCACAGATTTGGCATTCCTCAGACGATAACTACTAACTAAGGGACTATGTTCACAAGTAAAGAGATGAAAGACTTTGTAGAGGATTATGGCATCAAGCATATAAATTCAATGCCATTCTATGCTCAAGCAAATGGATAAGTAGAGGCTTCTAACAAAGTGTTTATTGGAATTTAAGAGAAGATGTTGGAGGATAATCCTAGGGACTGGCACCAGATTCTATCTAAGACTTTATAGGCATACAAAAATTCCAAGAGGAGTTCAACTGGGGTAAGTCCATTTTCACTAACATAAGCTCATGATGCAGTGATTCCTATAGAAGTGGTTGTCCAATCTATTGAGTTTTGAGAATGAATCGCATTCATAAAACACAATAAAAAATAAAATTTTTCAAAACCCGAATCAATGGATTCTACTTGTGCCATTAAAACTAATTCAATTAAAAATAGTTAGAAATTATACCTTTTAATTTCTTAAACCAATTCTTCAAATTTCCTTCTTGTTAGGTTGTAGCAAACCATAATAATCCAATTTTGGATTGTCTCTAATGATAATCCATGCAGAAATGGAAGAAAGAAACCACAAAGGTGATAGTTTGAATACACACAATGTGCTAGCGTTATGTATATTCTTTGAGATAATTTCTAAGAAAATTAACTATTAATTTTCTATGGTGGCTCATTAATTTTTTCTGATGAAAAATATTATTTATAGGTGTTTCCAAATACCTTATGGTTGGAAAAATTACTAAAATAGGTTTAGGGGTCAATTTGAAATTTTGTGCCAAATTGGCCAAAATGCATGCTGCATTTGCGCTGGACTTGCCCAGCACACAAGCATTGGCCTGCCATGGGCCTGTGGTAGGCCAGTGGCCAATAATGGGCCCGCACAGGCCCGTGACTCTTCCCGAGCAATTTTTTTGGATTTTTTTCCCATGATCTCATCACAATCTGACCCTAAATAATTCTCTTATATTTTTGGACCTCATCCAAGACCATTTTACTCATTATTAATACGTGTGACCCATTAGGTTCCCGATTATATTGGCCACCAGAATTAACAATTAATTCGAGTAAGTCATGAGCAGTATCTAGCAACACATCATGACCCCCAATTGAACGAAAAATGTAACATCATCGACTTTCCCACATGCATTATGACACGTATTACATTTGGACATATTCATTTTATATATATGTCATTCACATGAAACACATGCATACGTAGGAATTTTGGCGTGAATGTATTCACGAGATAGACTTGACACAGGTCGGTTTATCGCATAGGATCAAGTAGTACGTGTCTAGCTATAATTTAAATAAGGACACAAGATAATGAAAATGAAATTAAATAAAAGGATTAAATTTGAAACAAATGAAATTTGACATAGTAAAATTAATTAAAGTAGACAATTTGACTAGATAGTATTTTTGGCACTAGGTACATGAA
>CATIWF010095539.1:0-67015 GCA_949630135.1 Balakata baccata
CACAACTATTTATACATGACATATTATTATTAATAAATTTATTTTATTCAAACTAAATAAAATAACTTAAATATATTACAATAAATTAAATATTTAATCATCACAGCTATATATTACTTTATAAAGTTATGGCATAAGAAAAATATAATAAACTCATATCACTTTAAAATATGCAATTAATATTACTAACTTTTAATAGTAAATTAAAAAATAATAAATTCATGTCACTTTAAAAGCCTATAAATATTAATATGACATAAGAAAAAAATAATTATTTTTTATAATTTATAATAAATTTGTATTATAAATATCATCATCATTATTATTACATAATTATTATTACTCTAAATTTTAATAATATTTTCACTAAATAAATTTATCAATTTATTAAAATTTATCTACTAACACTGCATCACTTTTATTCATAATTTTACAATATTATTATGCACATTAATTAAATAATTACTACAACTATTTATACATGACATATTATTATTATGCACATTAATTAAATATTTACTACAGCTATTAAAATTTATCTACTAACACTATAATGCTGTGCTTTTATTCATAAATGTACACTATTATTTATGCACATAAATTACATAAAATATTATATGTATTTTTTCTGACATTTATCTACATAAAATTATCTATATATTAACTCAGAATATATAAAATTTCTTCTATACGATCTTCACCCGCACGATCCAACGATCCAATGATCCAAAGTACCAAATATTTTACATGCACCAGACAAAAAATCAAATATATCATTATAACAAGAATAATTTATTTAACCAAAAATACATTATTGATTTTTTTTCAATAATTTGTTAATATTTTTTATAATTTTTAATTTCTAGTGAAAATTAATTACCCAACTAGTTTTTTACTGTTCGTCTAAAAAATAAATAATAAAATTATAAACTTTAATCTAAATTTATTGACAACAAATATAACAAACCTTTATTTTGCAAATTGGTTTGCTTTGCAGTGGAGAAATGGAAGAAAAAAGAAAGGAGAAATGGAGGAAATTTTGATAATCAGAAAAATCGAGAAAGGAAATAAGGAAGGAAGGAGAAATGGAAGAAAATTTGAGAACTAGAGATGTTGAAAGAAATAACAATAATCACATATTTATTTTGGTTATATCATCACGAGCTCTGATAAAAAAAACAGTCTGAAAAAAGACTGAAGAATTCCTGAGAAGTTAAAGAAGGTGGTGTGCCAGTTAGACTGGCGCACCATCAACAGAGCACCACCTGGCCACGGTGCGCCCAATTGAACTGGCACACTGTGCCACGTGGCGCACCATAGTTATATTCACCATTTAAACTAACATACCGTACCACAAACTTATAAATATTTTTAATTTTACCACATTTATAAATAAAATTTTTAATTACCTCATTTTAATAAATATCCCAGCCTTCCATTTCCCACTACCCACAGAAACCGCTCTCCTTCCGTTCAAAGAAAAATGTCGACGCCCAACATCGTCTTCGTTGCAGATTCACGCGGCAAACGTTTATACACAGTCGACTTCTTTGGTACTGCCATTAGAGTCACCGTCACCTCCTCCGCCTCTGTCGTACGCAAATGGCTACGCTTCGCTCTCTTTCTCTACCGAAGATATCATGGTCGCCTTGTCGTCGGAGTCGGCGTGCAGTGGAACCCGTTTTACTGTGGCTACACTCCGGCGGACATTCTCCAGCTCTGCGTAGGCACTAGGTGTTTGATCTTTCAGCTTTCTCTGGCCACCACAGTACCGCGCCTTCTTCGGAGATTTCTCCTGGATAAGAACAACAAATTTGTCGGCATATGGAGCGGCGTGGATGCGAAGAGGCTGCGCGAGTCGAAACACGAGGTTGAGGTTCACGATATTATCGATTTGAGGAATTATGTGGAGAGTAAGGATGGAGAGTCTCTTGCTAGGGCATCGGTGGAGAGGATAGTGGAGGAATATTTGGGGTATGAAGGAGTGGGATTGCAGAGAGACATAAGCATGAGCGATTGGGATGAAGAAGTTCTTTCTCGTGACCAGGTTTTGCAGGCTTGTGTTGATGTTCATGTGGCCTTCAGGATTGGCAAGAATTTGCGTGCTTGGGAGATCTGAAGCTATTAACACTCTCGGTAGGTCTTTTTCATGGTTATGAATCTTTTGGCTATGGGCGTTGGTGGTTTATGAATCCATGGAAGTATAAATGGTGAAAAAACTTGCTCGAGGATATAAATTTTAACTGAAAACCTCATTTTTCTTGCTTAATTAGAGCATGTTTTTACGATACTAATGGCGCTGCATCATTTTTTTTTTTCTTTTTTCTTTTTTTCTCCTATTTTTACTGAGAATTTTTTGATCCATTATTTGCTTTGCTTGAGGAGGAAAGTTTGGTGAGGGGCGGTGGCCGGCGGATGTCATTTCACCCTGAACAAATTGAGATTCTCTAGGATCAGTAGCGTGTAAAGGAAGAAAAACGAGAAAAAAAACCACTAAACGATGTCGTTTTCTTTTTGCACTGGTTTGATGGTCTTACATTTTCCGATTTCCACTCAGCTGTTCCTTCTCTTATTGATCTTGCAGTTAACAGAGCTTGAATGAATTAGGAATTAGATAGCAGCAGTTACTTGGCTCAATTCTGTTAGCGTGCAGTCACTAGGCTTATTGTTAGCGAGATAGAAGGGAAGCAGCTGTCATATATAGCTTAACCGCTTCTTCTTCTTCCATGCGATGTATATAAATGTTCTTGTTTTCTTTTGATAACAAGCGTAACTCATGTTCGTTTCAAGATTTACTCTATGATGCAATGAATAGAGTATAATTACAACATAATTAACTGCAAGAAAATCAGCCTATACTGAGAAGAAATTCTGTCATTATGACTAAATATTGTCATTAAAACCTTTTGGTGAGGGGACATTTCCTATCATCGCCCTCAAGTTATTGTCTCTCACTAAAAATAACTAATGAAATCGAAACGAATTAACAGGCCAGAACATTCAAAGATTCTACGAGATTTTTTATCCCATAAGTAATAGAATTATTGTAGCATCACTTAAAAATTAAATGATGAGACAAATTGCATTTACACAATGGATAATATACATTTTCAGAGTCATATTCATTTAAGAGTGGACAGACTATAACCTCTCTCAACTTTTTAAAATGTATACTCTCTCAACTTTTTAAAATATATATAATAATATATAAATTTATACCAATTTTTAAGATTCTCAGCCTATAAAAATCTAAACTTATATTTCTAGCTTTTTATCCCTTTTAATTAAGTTTCTAACTCTTTTGATCCCTAGCTTAGGTTGGCTCTACCCCTAAGTTAACATATCCAATATAATCACAATAAAAATGCTAACAAATAGAAGTATATTCATTATAATCAATCTCTCTGTTGTACTTATGCTCTGTTTGACATTGCATTTGGAAAAAATATTTTTAACTTTTTTGAAATTTTGAAAACTACTTTTAGTAGAAGCAAATAAATAAGTATTTTTTCTAAAATGAGGTTTGAAAAAAGTAGTTTATAAAAAATTTAAAAAGTCATTCAATTAAATAAAAAAAGTCAAAACCTGTTTTTATAACACTCAACAGCAATCTCAAATGCCTCTTTACAATTCGGTTTGATTGCTATATTTTTTATGTTAATTTGGTTCGGGTGGATTACACCGACGGTATTTAACTATATAAATCGTAATAATTAAGTATCTCAAATATTATTTGTAATATAAAATTATCTTAATTTTTATTTTAGAACTAAAATAATATTTGAAATATTGAATTGTTACAACTTATATTGTTGGAGTACTGTCGGTAAAATATACCCATTTGGTTCTGAAGTTATGATGTCTCTACAGATTTTCCATTGTTGGGCATGCAAGTAAAACTTTTTGTAATGCCTCTCTCTACACCCTAAACCTTGCTGATATTTACAAACTATTCATTTAATTTTTGAGATGCTGTTGACATATAATATTTAACAATTAAAAAAAAAAAAAAGTTATCCAGTTGCTTTCTCCTTGCTGTGCTGGACTGAGATTTAGTATTTCAAGTGCTGCAGCTTTCTTTTTATCTTTTGAGTAGATTAATCTCCTTTCTTGCATGCTGTTTGGATGTTCCCTGCTCCTCTTAATGGCTTCAGAAAATTTTCTGCAGAATTATATGAAAAATTTAAATGAAATTGCTTCCATTTGTGCTTATTCTTAGACTGCAAGTGTCGTGTGGTTCAAATTGTTATTTGAGACAATTTTCAGTTCATGACATGTAATGCTAAAAATAGAGAGTCAGTGTGTGTCATGTGGTGATTTCTTGACACAGTCAAGTGCATGATTATATCCATTAGTTACTAATTAGTATCTGAATTGAGATCATATCGTGTGAATGTGCTAGAGTACTTTTATTGGAAAAGGAACTTATTTCTAAAATATCTTTATGTTGGCAACAACTGAGGGCATAGCTATACTCATTATTTGGTGTTTGCACAATCATTGTTGCTTACTTTATGCGGTTCTAAACTTAGTTTTTAGGGAGAATATGTATTTGTATTCTTGATTGTGCATGCTTGTGATGTGAATGAAGTTGCAGAAGGCAGAAATAAGCTACTTTTGGATCAATTTTTCAGATGTGCAGAGCCAAATGAATATGCTTATTCTTCCTTTATGCCATTATTATTCATTTGCTCTTTTGGCATTTCTTTTTTTCTTTCTTTTTCCTAAGTGTAAGTGAAGTCTTGGAGCAGTTCGATGTTTCTTTTCTTCTTCTCCTACTTGTGATTTCGTTTTCATATTAACCATTGGAGCTTTGAACGTTGGTTTTGCTTCTTTGATAGCTTTAGTAAACTCTTTCAGCTCTCCGTTTTCTTTCTTTTAAAGCCTTTTTATTTCTTTTAGAGCATATTGATCCGGTGTGATCTTTTCTGCCCCATCAACTAATTAGCAATTACTATTTTAAATCATTTTATCTGTACAATTGACATTAATTTCGATTTATAGGACTTATTTAATATTTTAATATATTTTATTTACATTTAAAATATTATAAGTTTTGTTTATTGTTAAATAACTTAGTTTTTGTTATTAAAATTAATAAATTCCAACATTTCATTATTACAAAATTTCATAAGAATAATTATGAATCTTAATAAATAAATAAAAAAAAAGAAGCACACAACATTTCATTATAACAAAATATTTTACAAAATTAATTAAAGCAAACATAAAAAATCAGAAAACATAACTAAAATTCAAAAAATCTAGATAGATAGATTATTACATTGTTCGATAAGTGAGTTAAATTGATGGCAAATTAAAACTTTGATTTTGACCCATATTGACACCAAATGCTTGAATGGTGATCGTGATTTCTCCTATCGCGATCGCAATTTCATATTTCTCTAAATCATATTGACATGCGGTTAACTTGGTTTTGACTCTCTTCAACGGTCTTGAGGGTTTTTTTGCTTATTTAAGAGGGAAAATTTTTTTTTACCAATATATGCCATTATCAAATTTATTTTTTTACATGTCATTTTTTGCTCGGTAGGATGGGATTGGGCAAATGATTGCCAACCATAGAGGCGAATTTTAGCAGCCAGTAAGATCGTCACTCTAAGTGGCGACCATACATGACTTTTTTGCACTCTTTCCCAACAACCCGGAAAAAAAAAAAAAAATTGTTTGGAGATCGCTACTGTAAGTGGCATTTTAGGTCACTTTTTTTAATATTCACCTATTTTAATTAATTTATTTTAGGACAAAAAATTTTTCAATACAATTTTTATATAAAATTTAATTAAAAATTATGTAGCAATGAAATTAATATAAAATTTAATATTAGTACAAACAAAAAATAATTTCAATGTCCTTCAATATGTCCTCCTGTACCACAAAGTGGTGATCTTCTGTTATGTCTAGGTTGCTATCTTTTTAATGTTGTCCCAATTAATGAATTAGGGTCAACCTCTTAATTCGTATGTCGTTGGCTTCTTCTTCTACAGCAGAAGGAGCCTTTGACAACATGCTTCTAAGTATCATACATGTTGTATATTGTGGTGTAAGTTATGGAGAAGCAAAGTGAGACCACTGCATAAAAGGTGGATATAAATTGTGTGATTCTGATTATTCTCCTAGAATCCAAGTAATGTGCTGAGGATGTGGAGCGTAGGATGTCATAACATATGATGGCCCAGGAGTGCCTGATGCATGTGTGTATGATAGACCAAGAATTTCTGATGTACGTGTATATGATGGACCAGGCATCGAATATATGTACAAAGCAACATGACTATACAATTGTGTACCATGATATGCAATAGGTAGTGGTAGACTTGCAGACACGGAGGATGAAGGAGCAAAGGGAACTTCCTATCGATGGTCAAAAAAATTTCTTGCTCAAGTCATGCGTCGAATCGATCGTGGGTGGCTAATGTCAGCTTCGTCCTCAATTGCAACATTTGGAAATGGTGGCATTGGTTTTGAAGGTTGTGGTGGCAGCATAACAACAAGTTTTTGTTGTTGTTGAACAATGTAAAACATGTCATCATTAATTAGGTGGATTTCGTCAACATCTTTGCTTAGACGAATATGTTCAATACCATCTATCTACAAAATATATGAATAAGAAAGCAAATATTAATAGCAACATATTTTAGATGTGTTATTATTGATTATAATTTGTTTAGACAAGAAAAATAGAACTCATTACTACTCTATAAGTACCGCCGAATGACATACCGATACCACTACATATACTCTAAATAATAATGAAGTATTTCTACTATTGGACTGATATTATAGATACATTGTAATTGTGCATTCTCCATGGCAATCTATTGAGAATGCTGACTAGGCCAGTTTAAGTCTCTAGATGGCAAATCAGTTGAGTGAAGCTCATTTGTTTGTAATGGCTGGTTTGAGATGGATTGTTGAAGTCCAAATTGTCGTAACGCATGGTTTGGATGGTGCCACTTAACAATGTAAAAGCAAATCAATAGGACTACAACTCGCCAAATTTGTAGGCCATTTAAAAAATCGATAAGAAGAATCTATTGAATATCATTTATATACGGCTCTCAAATGACCTGTAGATGATATATACGGCTCTCAAATGACCTGTAGTAGATATAATCAATGATCAATAATGTTGTATTTAAAAAAAAAAAGAATACATTTGTGTATATATTTAGAGAAAGATAGAAAAGTAATAAGTATATCATCATTCCCGATCAAGTCAAATATTTATCTTGTATTTTTAAGAATATGGGTGCATACCTCAGTAGTGATTTGTGCAGCGCTCTATCTATAAAAATTATTAAAAACATAAGTGTTCTACTAAACAAATAAATTTTGTAGTAATTTAATAATATCAAAATAAGCTATGTTGAATGATGTTTATGCATACCGAAATTTTGGTGGTAAGCCACCAAGTGGTGGCTGAAGTGACAATGTAGGTGCAACTGATGGTAGGCAATCTCATGCCTATAGTTGAAGCAAAAATAATGGATCACCAATTTTTTATGCAGTAGGATATGTAATCTTACATAATTCTCTATATAGTTATGCAAGACACGTTCCACCTAGCAGTAATGATGCACTACAGTTAAGTCTTTTATAAGAGGAAGGAACATTAAATGCACCATTGCACTTGACTTATCTGCGAATAGTATCCCACCAATAATGTGCAGAATGAATGCACTTGTATGGTTTAAGATAGTCTTATCATCCGCATCTACTGGGAGAATACTGAACTATTCAATTAGCCACCTCAAGTACAACTTTGAGCCCTTAATGACATTATTCAGTGGTCTGACTCCTAACAATCTCGCACATAATTTTACCCAATCGTAATGTGCATGTCTAGTCACAACTGCACCATCAATAAGTAACCTAATCTGAATTGCCACTTCCTAATGGTTAATAGTCATTTCTCTCTTAGGAAAGTGAAAGGTATAAGTTTCAAGTCTCCATCGCTCGATAAGTGCAGTATTTAGATGACAATCCAACTGAAAGAATTCAAGTTAAGCTACTGCTAAAAATCTTGTCTGCTGGAGCAAGTCTCGAATACGAGAATCGTTCTCTTCAATATGAAATAATGTAGATGCATAATGACATGTGAGTGCAGGAGACTACATCTAATCATACCAAATAGCCTCTGATCTATGAATACGTTGTAATTTCAATAGCGATGTATCTTGGGCTAGACTGTATTGCATCTATCATGTGGACGTCCATATCTAAAAAGATGCATGTGATAACTGCTGACATATCAATAAACTGATTTGACAACACCAACTGAATAACATTGTTACTATTTTTATACATCAATAATATTTCAATTATCTAACCCTAATGACATATTAATAAAATGATTTGACAACACAACATGCATAATTACTGTTTGCATGGATTAGTGAAGACACATGAATAAATAGACATTGAAATAATAAAATGATTTGACAACGCAACATACGTCATCACTGTTTGCATGTGATTATTGAAGACACATGAATAAGTAGACATTACAATAATAAAATGATTTGACAACATCATTGTTTTTGTTTATATGAGATAATGGTTTGTGTATAAATTCAGAGTTTGTATTTGTAATGGATCATAACACAAAAAAGTTAACATGGCTGGATTTTCTAGAAGTAGTAAAGGTAATAATTGGATTCTTCCAGCATTCAATGATGATTATAAAAGCAAAAAATACACTAATCGGAGAGAATTATATTGGCTTACATCGTGAGTGGCAATTTAGATTGAAATAATCCGAAGGTTTAATGCAAGATATACATTCACTATCTATCCAAGTTGTCAAACATTATTCATTGACAATGGCGAGAAAAAATATTTTTGATTATGAGCTTGCAATTAAGAGGATCTGTAAGGAGAATAACCAAATGTTACTTCGTAGGTATAGGTTCTACATGTTACAAAATGCTAAAGAGCAAGTAGCAGCAGTTGGTAGAGGACTTACTGAATCAGAGGTGAGTCATGCTATTAACTATTATAAATTTGCTTCATATTATAAAATGTCTGATGAAGAATAAAATTTTTCAATTTATACTGCTTCATTATGTTATTGGAATAAAGTATCTTTTTAACAACATTATGCAATTGAACTTAATATTTTTTATATTGGTTATCACTATCTGATATATAAATGTCAGATATACAATATGATGTTCTCGCTAAGGATCTGAACAAACGATATTGATGGATATCACCATCTTCTAAAAACTCATTAGCCCGATGATTAAAATAATATCTATTCAAACGTATTTTTATGCAATTGTTTTCTTTGCAGATCTAAAATAATATTTTACATAATTCATCTATATTTGATTTCGGCATATTAGTTATCTTCATACGAGGAACTGCCATCAAATAATCTCTAACTTCCTCATGAAGCACTTCATATAGTCATATGCGAAATGATCACTCATTGTTCATAGTGTTGTATACAAATTCACTATTATACTCATTACGATCCAAATGATACTGAAAATCATCATTTATGGCCCAATGATAGCCAGTTGATCCAAATATATCACTTCGAGAGTAAAATAGAGACATATGCATAACAAATTGAATATAAATACAATGTTGCTAAGCATAGGTGCATTAAATATCTCATAATGCACTAAAATTAAAGTACATATATTACCAATTAAATAAAAAAAAGTAACATGCAATAACCTATGTAAAAAATTGATTATAAATACAATGTTACCAAGTATAGGTACACAAAATATCTTGTGATTATTTTTTTGTGTATTAAAAACACGACTTCTACTATGCAGACAAATCTTCATATTATGTTTAGGCTTACTACATAATTTACATATATATTCATGCTTATTTGTGACTTTCCAATCCATTTCATTTTTTATTTTTGATGTCATTGGATGACCCTCTTTCCGAATCGTACTAGCATATGGAATTAAAGGCAACTCATAATATTATAGTTAATATTCAAAATGTTGTAAAGGCATAAAGCCAACTTGATAATTCTTTAGTATGCATTCCAAAGTATACTATGGAGCAATAAATTGAAAATAATTGATTTCATTGCTCAAGCAACCAACAATTGTGTGGGAGCAAAGTATCTTGCAGATTGAAATTACCCACACATGCATATACAATCAAATAAATTAATGATTGCTCGTTTGCTCCTTTTTGTTTGCAACTATTATAAGCTGTAATGATAAGGAAAATCCCTTCTCTCTATCATAATCCTCAATAGAATTGTTTTTTTTTTTGTCTTATGTACCATATTATTCAATAATTGTTGCTAGTCTTCACAATACAAAGCTACATCTGTGATCTCCTTTATATATTTTGATTGTCTCTAATCGAAAAAATCTACCATTTTTTTAAACAATCCATTTACTAAAGAAGTGATGGGTATGCCTTGCAATACTTTGATCATGCCATTAATCGGCTCAGAAATATTGGTAGTCATACTCTCATATCGCTTTCCTTTATCATGTGAATGAGTCCACATATGTAAAGGTATACTTTCAATTAATTTATTGGTTGCTGGCTCAACTTCATATATATTTTTCATCACTCTTTTAAACTTTCTCTTCTGGTGTTCATATCCTATAGAAATAACACAAATAGATATTAATGATTTATTAAATTATAGATGGGTAATCTACAAAGTTCAATGTATTTAATGGGAAAATGATGACCAGCTTTTTTAAGCAACTCTTTCAATTTATTGTTCTTGAGTTTTTAATTAAAATTGATGGCAACATGACGAATGCAATAACGGTAAGCACACATCTTCCACCAATTATGTTGCATCGCATTGATTATTCTAATATGACAATCACTTATTACATAATATTCTTCATTTTAGGTCACATACAACCTAATGTTGTATGTGAACTAGCTCCAATTGTCTTTATTCTTTTTTTCAATAATGGCAAATGCAACAGAAAAGACTTTATTATTTTCATCCAATCAAGGGGAAATTAGTAAACACCATCTGTATTTGCCATATAAAAACATTTTATTCACATACAATACTGACCTATTTGAATATCCAAAACATTATTTTGAATACACGACATGATGTATCTAGATAATTTTTAACATAATGCATCTCATTTTCAATTATATAATAAGAGCTAGGATTAGCACCAATAGCAGTAGCCATCCACTGACAGAGTTTTTGATATGACTCATCTCAATTTTTAAATAACTTATCAATGGCTAATTGTTTAGCAAGCCATGTTTTTTTATAGGAAGGCGTATAGTTGAATATCTTATGGATGCTAACCACTAAGGTACTAATTTTGATATATGGTGCCTCCCAAATAACATCTTCAATGTAGCTGCATATCAATTGTGAATCCAGTGATATACGGTCTTGTAACCTACCATAACTAGTGTAACTATGAGGACCATTATACTTAGTTATCTCCCAATATAATTCTCATGATTTTCTAGTTGCACATAATCTCCATTTGCAGCTGCTATCACTCTTTTTGCATACGAGTACAAAAGTATTTTTTCTAGCAGCTTCAATCATATACTCTTGATTTCAATGCAAAGAGTGCTCATTTGTTATCGTCTGCACAGTTTCTTTAGAATGAAAAATCACTCTCTAATGAATTATTTTGATAGGTCCCATATTAGCATGTTATTGTCTTCTACATAAAGATTAGTATGCATTAGATCATGCTCAGTACTCCCTAAATATCCACCACTAGAATCACTAACAGGAGTTGCCTCTGTTAATATGTTGTACCATTTATCATCGTCGACGTCGTCGTCATCAGCATCTTCTTCTTTCATCTATTCATATTTATCAATATCAAAATCATCATTATCTCCCTCACATTCATCATCTTCTACTACATTAGAAGGTTCAACAACATCATTCAAGTTTATAACTATTTCTTGAGTTTCAACATACAACTCAATATAATTTAAGCGATTATCATATTTTTCATGATGCTTGCATACCGTAATCATGTCATCATCATCTCATATGTCAATATATCCAAATTTCACATTTCCTTCTATCACTAACCTAAGACTTCTATATATAATTTTCAATATAGTCATGGGAGTGCTATCTATTTTCATTGCATTCCTTACTTTTTCTATAAGTCCTTATATACACAATCTATCTTTGCTCATTATCATTTTCGTTAAATCATTTTCATAATCAATACCGCATTGATTCTGAATTATATTTCTGGCCTACTGAGCAATAATACATGGTGAAGTTGTCATATTTATAGATTACAAAGTAAAAAAAATTATAATTAATATTTAAAACATGTAACACATTATCAAGAATTCTAAAAATAAAACTCATCAAAATTATAAATTTCATAAAATATTTATAAAAATGAATATTTCGATCGTCTCTTGATAACTTGTTATTGTGCATTCCAAAGTACAATATGAAGCAATTTTTTTCACTTTGATATTTAAAAAAAAAATGCTGATTATATACAAAAATTAATTTTTTGGTTTCAAAAAAATGTTGACTATTTACAAAAAAAATTCATCTTTCGGTTAACAAATTAATTTTTCTTTATTAAATTTGAAATTAAATACACAAATAATTAAGTGATTTATGATTCATAAATAAATACATATACTATATACCGTTTATTTGATTTAAATTTATTTTAATATTATTTTGCTATTTACAAAAAATACTAATTACAACCAATTTATTATTTTATGTATGTAATTATTTAACAAAAAGACAAACTATATCATGGAGTATTCCACATTTTATAGAAGCAGATAATAAGTTTACACAATTAATTTATTCTGTGTACTAAAAACAAATATCTTTTTAAAAAATTACATAAATAACTACATACATATTATATATTTTATAGTAAATAACTACATGCATATTATATTATCAATGAAAATAAACATACAATATTATATAACAAGCAAAAATTGTCATATAATGCACATATAAAATTAAATATAAAAAAAATGCTACATACCTCAAATAGCCTTTTTACCCCTTTTTCTCTCCTCTTTTTACTCTTACTAATAATCTGCATATAAATAAAATAAAAATAACTATAAATTTTTAAAAATATATATTAAAAATCAAAATATGAAAAATAAAAAAAAAAACTCACCAAACTTATATACTTCCTAGAACTTCTCTTAAAAAATTCTCACACATATATTTTTTTCTTCTTCCCTATACTCTTCCTCTTCTTTTTATTCTTTTCTTTTTCTTTTTGAGAAAATAAACTGCAAAATACAAGAGAGAATTTTTGTAAAAATTCAACTGCAATAAAAAAAAAAAAAAACTAGAAAAACCAATCTACAAAATACAATAGAGAGAGATGTAAAATTTGAAATCTACAAAACACAATGAAGAGATGTGAAATTTCAAATGGCTTGAGGAGTGGGATTTTTATGGATGGAAGTGGTAGAAAAAATGGCCTGTGAGAGGGTTGAGGAGTGGGGTTTTTATGGGTGGAAGGTCCAAAGAATGGCCGGGTGGGCGTGGTATTATCAACACTCTAACTAGAGATAATAGCCTGCACCACTAACCCTGCATCTTTACAGGCTAGTCGGTCACAGGTCTTGCACAAATTGCTAGTCAGACTAGCTTTTTATACACATCATTAGTTAGATTAGAGATTTAGAGTCTACCATATTGCCCACTTTTTATAAACTATTATTGGACTACTATTTCCAATATATAATTGCTGGTTAAAGTGGCGATTGTGTTGTAATGCACTTATTGCTAGTATAAATAGTGTTTTATGTTGGTTTGACTCCACCACCTGCCTCCACCTAGCACAAAATGACACATGAGAAAATATGTTTCCATTCAACATATTTAGGTAATTTTTTTTAACATATATAAGAAAACATTTATCATAAACCTACCAGTTTAATGTTATGTTGGTTGCAAGCTTTTCTGTTTCTTTATGGCTTTTTGAGTTTATGGAAAGTAAGATTGCAATTGATGAAGCGTGGTTACATAATGTATATTAATTATATTAATAATTATATTTATATTAATATTCATTTATAAAATATAATTGTATATTTATTTTATTTAAATTTATAGTAAAATAAAAAAGTAAAACTTTTGTACAAAAAAAAAGTAGAACTTATGGTATTATTTTATTCATTTAAAATTTTCTTTGTTCTATTTTGTATTTGTAAACTTATAGTATAATTTTTATATTTGTGAACTTTATAATTGCAATTTTCATGATGTAATGCAATTGCTGCATTCCATTTGTAAGTGTACATTTTGTAATTACATTTCTCAAAGCCAATAAATATGCTCTTAGGTTGTTTACCATTTGAAAATGTGGGGATCTTCATAAACCATCCAATCTATTCAAATCGAACCAGTAAGCAATCAAACAACAATTTTGAAAATATTATGGATTGAATTGGTTAATATTTTTTTAAGCTGCAATTTGTTGATTGGATTGATTAAATTTTTTATATTTCAATCCGTAAACCGATAATATATATATATATATATATAATATTACTAATTTCTTATACTACTAATTATATTTTTTAATATTTGTAATTTATTCTAATTTTATTATACAATAAATCTAAATCATATATTAATATATGATTTAGTAAACTAATTTAAGTGCAATCTATTAAAAAAATAATCTAATATATAATAAGTGTATTATAATTATATAAAATCAATCTATTTAGTTATTTATTTTAATTATATTAAATCATTTTTTATCAAAATAATTGTAATATATTGAATTATATACAATTTATATGTATCTAATTCAACTTTATATAATTTATTTTTCAATTTCTTATTAATCAATGAAATCTATTTTTCACCTCATTAACTATTATCTTTCTGTTAATTAAATTTATTCAATCACAACTACAATTAGTTTATAGTCTAATTTCTTAGCAACCACATATATTCTTTTCTTTAACTATATTTTTAGAGGACTAATAAAAAAAAGATCGTAAATTAATCAAACAATATAATTTAAGTTATTAATAATTTTTATGCTAATCTAGTATTGAAATGTACTTTTTATTATTTAAAAGATATATTTCATATAAAATTTAAAACATTTTAAAAAGTAATGAAAATCTCTATTGTAATTTTTATAATATGACTTTATATTAAGTATTTTATATAGTGAATTAAAAGTTTTTAGGATATTATAGATGTTTGTGACACATTATTATCATTATTAAAAAAAAGTAAGAAGTATATAAAATTAAACTGTAAACCGATCCAATCTAATTCGCGATTGTGGTTTGAATTGATTGTTGTATATATTCGTGAGTTGGATTGGATAGAAAAATTTACAATTTGCAAATTGTGTATTGGATTGAATATTATGTCTAACCCGTACTAAACCGATTCGCGAACACCCCTAATTGGAACGAATATAACTTTGGGGTTTTGAATCTAGGGTAAATATCATATTAAATCCTAAATATTTGCACGTTTTCACAATTATATCTAATTTTACTAATTTTTTATTTAAATTATATAAACTTTCACTTTAATAATAAATTTAACTTCGATATTATTGAACCGCATGTCAAATGATATGGATTATCTAGATGACATGTCAACTATATTAGATGACATGTAGCTAAGTTCGAAGCGTGTGGATTGTCTATATAATATGCCAACTAGGTTTGGAGCGTGGTTTTGTAATACCGAGGTGGATTTGTCATTAAAGTGAAAGTTAATATAATTTAAATAATTTTTTTGTAATTGGATATAATTATAAAAATGCCTAAAGTTTAGGATTTAATGTGATACTTGCTCTTAAATCTATTGATAAGTCATAAGTTACAATTTATCCTTAGCATCCTCTTAAGTAAATTCCTTGGATACCCCCAAAAAATTCTAGTTTTATCCCTTTTTTATTTTAAAAAAAAAAATTCCCATTCCATTTTTTTTCTTAGAGAAATTTTTAAAAATATCAAAAAGTTCCTAAAATATTATAAAAATAGCCACAATTAAAACTTTTTCCAAAACTAAATAGGCCTAAAAAATATTACAAAAATACCAACACTCAAAGTATACCTCAGTATACCTTAGTATATTTTTGGGTATACTTTGATATAATTTGAGAATGTTTTGGATATATTATAGGTATATCTTAAGTATATTTTTCCAGTAATTTTTTTTTTCAGAAATTTTTCCTGTAATATTATGATTTTCACAATTAAGTGTAATTCTTTTAAACCATCATTAAAATTATTTAAGTATTTTAAAATAAAATCAGAATTAAAAAGATTATAAAGACATTTATTTTCAATCGCAAACTTCGATAAGATATAGTTCATATTGGCATTTTCACATACACCTTTAATGTAGAAATTTTGTCTTACTGAAAATTGTGCTTTGGTCTTGCAATACGAGGCTTCTTATCACCTCAAAGAAAATATAATGAAAATCCACAGGATAAACAAGTTAGAGATCAGAAATTCAAAGAAATAAAAAAATCAAGAACTTAATCAAAATCTTTCATATTTTCTTATCCAATAGATAGGAAGCTCGTTTGGTAGGTATACTTGTCTCAAAAATTGCTTAAAAAAGTGGTCATCACTGTTAAGTTGTGCACTTTAAGATGCAAAAACTTCATTGATGGATGGAAGAATTAATATCCCAACTCCCATCCCGTCAAAGATAAGTTCGTGCTTGGGAGCATAGTGGTGCTTAATTACTCCTGCAGAAGAAATCTGTAGGAAAGTAAATGATTACTTTGTGAGGTGGCAATGATTGTTATCCACATCTGAATTGTAACAAGTGTTTGGTTCCACGAAATCTGCATATCCTTTGGTTTGCTTGCAGTTGCAGAGAAAAGGGCAAAGCAACGAAGAAGAAGGCTATGGAGTGGAAGAAAGCAGAGGCTACAAGGCCTAATGGCTCTAATCTTGCAACTAATTTTGAAAAGGCATTTAGTAAAATTGAAAAGGTATTGGATAAAAATGAAGAAAAAAAAAATATTAGAGGTCTTTTTAAAATAAAAAGTTAAAATGTGGTATTTTGTGAAATTTCTGCTTATTCATATATATATATATATATATGAAATGGAAAAGAGTAGAAAAAGTTAAGATCCTTGAGTAGGAACAAATCAAGCAAATAAGAAAAAGCTACTGGATTTAACTGTATTTCTTTAATATTACTCTCAAGCTAAGCAAGCACATATTCCTAGCAAGATCACATAGTTGATCAATAGAGTCAAAGAGAAATGATGTTGAAGAGGATCTATTATATAAGTGCATGATTTAGTTGTTGGTTCTATAACAATATTTCATCCCATGGAGCCAATATTTGATTTATTGAAATTAAATCTCACAATTGTCATTATACCCACTATCCTTGTCCTCACTGGTAAGAATTCAAAGGATTCACAACATTAGAAATACATATTACTCTTGCAAAAATGTTATAGTTCTTCAAATTTCTAGTGTTTAATTTCATTTCATTTTTCTTGCAGAGGCAAGATTGTTTTTTTATGATCAAAATGTAAATGAAGCAGAAGCATTAGAATCTATAAATGGTCAACCGTATGGCTCCCCATTTCCGTTGACTCTGCCACCTTTACAATCATCATCTCCGATGCAAAGTCCGCCATCAACTCCGAACAATTACATGCCATTGCCTCCATCATCTCTTACTTTTCCTTTCAATAGTCCGCCCATGCATACACCAATGCCGAGTCCTAGCCCACTGAATCCGTCATCTCCTAATTTTCCTGCCTATGCTCCTCAGAAAAGCCCAGCAAGCAAGTCCTTTAGCCCGCCCATGTATACACCAACTCCGAGTCCTCACCCGTCGAACCCATCATCACCTAATTTTCCTATCAATAGCCCGCCTAAAAGTCCAGCAAACAGGTCTTTCAGCCCCCCCATGCATACACCGATGCCGAACCCCAGCCCACCAAACAGAAAAGGGGCACATCCACCTCCTCCACATAAAAGGCCACATCATGGTGTATGGTGTATTGCTAAGCCAACAGTGCCTGATTTCATGATTCAAGAAGCATTGGATTATGCATGTGGATCAAGGGCAGATTGCAAGTCAATTCAGCCTAATGGGCGTTGCTTTCGACCCAATACATTGGTAGCACATGCTTCTTATGCTTTCAATAGTTACTGGCAGAAGACAAAGGCAGCTGGAGGCACTTGTGATTTTGGTGGGACTGCCATGCTTGTTACTGCTGATCCAAGTAAGTCACCCCGTCCCCACCTTCTTATATTCGTAAATATGATATAATCTAAGATTGGATTGATTGCTGTATTAATTGACAATTGTGGCACTGGCAGGTTTCAACAACTGCAATTTCATTTTCAAATGATTATATATGGAAGACCCACCAAATTTCATATTGTTTCGTGAAAGATTCCTATTGGTTATTACTTTTAATTATTTGTTGTTGCCCAGCTTTTGTGAAACATACACTTCTTTCGTTTCCTTTTTCCTCTTTTTTTAATTAAAAAAAAATCAATATATATATAAACATCATTTGGTATAATAAAATATATTTTTAGGTTTATTTTATTTTTAGTTTTCTTGTCACTTGGTGCTTATAATTTTGCTTTAATACAATCATTGATCATTAATTTATTAAATGATAGTAATTAATATCAATTGATATATCAAAACGCTTTGAGAATAGGAAAGCTATTTGATCCATCTCAAATTCGTGATTATTTAGATTTAGCAACGGATTTTCATCATCCAGTGATAGAATTTTCCATCGCTAAATGGCCTTTTCTTACACATTCTATAGAAGTTGAGTATTGAATTTATGACCTCTCACATTTATAATAACTATTTTATGATAAGTACACGAATTGAACTTGTCCCAATTAATTAAATCATCGTTTTTTTTAGAGATGTCAAGCTACATCATTTTTTCTTGATCAAGATTCTCTTTCCCACTAAATTTTCTTTGAAAAAATTTTAATAAGACAGCTTATTATCTGTATTATAAATAAAAGTCCTTTTGTGTATTGATGCACTACAGTATTTATAATCATTATATTATTTATTTTTAATTCTAATCATTAGATTAAATGACTAGTAACTTATGGAACATGTTAATCAATCTAAACAACTTAACTTACAACTTATTGTACACATTACTTTTATATTTCTATTTATTATTATTATTATTATTATTGCTTAACCCAATAAACAAGGTATTTATATGTTTACATTTTTATTGTTTATCAGCTTTTTACAGATTGATTTTCCATTGTAATTCTACCTTTATTTGTGATTCCTGTCAAGTTAATTTTTCAGAACGAAAAAATTTCATCATCCCAGCTAAATAACTTTTTATGTTTGTGCGTGGTTATGATTGTAGAAGATTTAGCATAATTAATGCTTAATTTACATTAAAATACATTAAAAAGTTGTTAATAATGAAAAGTCAAAGGGCACATAACATAAAAAAAAATTATGAATTTTTCCAATTTTTATAATTATATCCAATTTTATAAAATTTTAGCATCGGTATCTCAGAACCGACCTCCAAACCTAACTGCCACTAATGTAGACTGACATGTGGCATTTTTTTTTTATTTTATGCCACATGTAAGTCCACAACAATGCCAATTAGAATTGGAATACGATTCCAACTCACTAAAGATAGATTTATTATTAAAATGGAAATTCATATAATTTATACAGAATTTTTATAAAATTGGATATAATTATAAAAATGGAAAAAATTTTGAATTTTTTATGTTATTTTCCCAAAGTCAAAACTATCGTTAATAATAACTCTTTGTATATTACTTAATACTATTTACCTAGGTAGCAGGTTAACAAATTACTTAGGTAAAATTTCAGGTTTATTTATTAAATTGGTGTATTATAGTAAAAGCTTATAAATAATGATATATATACTTTTTTTCCTCGCTATGTTTTTGTCATAGGTTTTTTTTCCAAGTAAGATTTTAAAAAGGTACATTATATGTTACGGATATTTAAGAGAGAGTGTTATAAATATTATAACTTTATGGTGTCCATAATCCATAAATTAATATTAAATTTAATAAGTATAAATTCTATAACTTTCGAGTAATTAACCTTCTTACTTTATATTTTTTGTAAATTTATATTTTATTTGTGTTTCATAACTAAGAATCTATAGAACTCTTACTATCCATGACAAAGATGTACATAAGAAAAAGTATTAGAAGAGAGAGATATATAAAAGTTCTCTTTCTTTTTTTTTTTTCTTTATTCGTACTTCATTTTCTTTATTTATAACAGTTCTCTCGTAATTATGAATGTTTAGAATTGTTGTTGAATATTCTAAAAATATGTTTTAAATTTTTTTGATTTGATTGACTAATTTTTTATAAACTATTTTTTTATTCTACTTTTTCAAAAAATATTTATTTACATACTTCTACTCAAAAGCAATTTTCAAAACTCAAAAAAGTAAAAAAAATATTTTTTCCAAACACAATACCAAACAGATCCTTAGATTATTTATTTATTTGGTCTCTTCACTCGCTAGAAGAAAGGAAGTTTATAAAATTATTGTGTAAAAAAGTTGAATGTGAACTACTAAAATATCTAATTTGGTTGTACTAATATATATATATATATATATATATAATTTCGTCTATGAGGACCGTTCTATTTTTAGATTCCTAAGCCATGTTTCAATAATTGAGAAAAATTTGACAAAAAAGGGAAAAAAAGGGGGTAAGCGGTGGAGAGGAGTTTGATGCATATGTCATGTACACTAAGAAGAATACAAGCGTAGCTTGGAACTATATACAAATTGTTGTAACGTAAGGATAATTCATTAATTTATTTTTTATTATTGCCAAAAATAGTCCAAGCAAATATTTCTGAGATCTCGTGAGGGTAATATGGTCAGATGCTTTACGTGGAAATGTTGGTGAAACTTTATTTGTCCTAACATACATATGCGAATTAATTTCATTTATTATTACTAAATTTTATTTTTATTAGAATAAAATTATAAAAATAAATTTCATCTAAAAAATGTTAATTATATTTTCAATTCACTAGAGTCGTTTCTAACTAATTTTTATATATATATCACTGGAAAGCTGGTATGATAACTGATGTGTCATCAGAAAGCTGATATAGTAGCTGTTGTGCTATTAAAAAAAACTAACGTAACAGTTGACATGTCACTAAAAATCTGACGTAGTAGATAACGTATTATAAAAATTAGCCAATTACTTTACTGAAATGAAAATATAATTAAGTAATTTTTTTACATAAAATATTTTGTGATTTTAGTGAAAAAAAAAGGTAATTTTTAATGACCATATGTAAATTTAATTCGTACAAATGCTTTTCTTTTTCCTTTTTTTTTTTAATACAACATTAATATCCATTATCCAGCTATGCAAATCTTTTTAATTTTTTGCAAAATTTAAATTAATAAGATAAAAAAAAAATCCTTTAATTAAGCTTACAGTTTTGTAGAAGATATTAGGATTGTGCATGATTTTTGAGAATTCTGAACCAGGAAAAATATTTAGAATCAAAATTCTGTTACTGACTTTTTTTGTAAGAGTCAAATCGAATTTAAATTAAATTATATCATACTATATATAAAAACGTGGAAATAGAGAGACAGATAAATTTACCAAAAAATTAACATAATTATATTAGTTAATTAGGTTAATTTTGTTATTTAATAATTTAATTTATTAGTAAATAATATTAATAATTTAATTAATTAGAAATTCAATTCTATTAGTGCTAAGCATGGTCGTCTCCAAAAAAAACCGGAAGCTCTAAGCAACATACATGTAGAGAAGCCCTAAAATTTTGTAATTTCTTATAAATAAAACTTATAAATTTATAAATTTAATAAAATACAAAATATAGTATAACAATTGTTCTTTAATATAATAAAATATAATTAAAATTTATTAAATGACACAAACTTATTATTTTAACTAAAAATATCAATACCAAAAACAATTAAGTAACCGCTCTCCTCGCTGAGCAAAGCTTTCAATTAAATCATCATGATCAAGTTGGTTTGCCTTTTTTTTTTTTTCTCAATAGATAATATGGCTAAATCGTTCAATCTATCATGTGACATGGTTGATAAGAGGTAATTCTTTATTAACTTTAACTTCGAGAAATTTCTGTCGGAAGTAGCTATTGTAACTGGTATAGTCAATGTTATCATATAAGCAATCCATATATTAGGAAAAGCAAGATGAATACTTTTGATATATTCGAAAACTTCAATTGACTTGATTAACTCGTCTGGTAATGATTTCCTCAATAATTGCAATTTGGAAAATAATTCAAGTGCATCAATCTCTAAATCATCCCTCTGTTTTAGATAACCCTCAAGTGTAGCACATGAATGCTTCATGCTCTCATCATCTATGCTCAACTTGCTCAAGTTAAGCAAAAATCCTAAAATTTCTTCATATTTTTGTAGTTGCTCAAATCTCATCTTAAGTGAACAAAGAGCACTTTCAATTATTAATAAAAAATAATTGACTCAAAAAGATTCGTCAGCCACTTGTATTGTTTTATCTCTTGTATTTTTATCAAAAAATTTCTTTTTGTGCCAAATACGAGTTTCACAAAAAATAGTTCAACTCCCATTTCCAAAACAATCTTTTCGGCTTCACTCTTCGTAATTTCAAATGTGGTACTTCTATCAGGAGTGCAATCAAGAATTGCATAAAAGTATTTTGCCTCCTTAATAATATTAAGGATTTTGCTCTTAATCTTGCCTGCCAACAAAATTATCAACTCATTTTGAACATTATGACCAAGATAATGAGCACGATATGTATGTTTTTTTCTAATGTGCCTAAGGGCTCTTCCATTATCATATCAAAATCACCGATCATTCAAATTATACTTAAGAAATTTCCGCTATTTTGATCATTGAGCTTCTCATTAGTCCCATGAAATACCAAATTGCTACCGACAAGAGCTTTCACAACACACATAATTCACTTCAGAACTTTTCTACAAATTTTGTTGTCCTTTTTAATGGCTTTTTTATTAGAAGAATCAATTGTCAATTTTTTTCTCAACATGTTTCTGCCTCTATCGAATTAGTTAAATTTGAGATGTTCACTACTCCTTTCAGGTTTACTAAGCCTTTTATGAATATTTTCCAGTCATTGTATCATACAACACAATTCTATCTTTTTTGAACAATGCACAATAAAAGCAAAATAATTTGTCACTCTTTCAAGAATATACTAGCCATGACATATCAAGTTTTTCTCCATTTCGCAATGATTCAGTGTAGTGCATATTACAAAACTTCTATTTTGGGCATTCATTGGATGCATTTCATCCATGATTCTTATAGGACCTTTCTCCACTAGAAAATCAATTTTTCTCTGCAACATATTTTGCTCCCAATTTTCAGGATCAAACAAATTATCCAAAATTTCAACATTTATATCTATATCTTCATTCAAAGGTTCTTCCTTTGCAATCACATTCTCAAGTTCAACATTTATATCCACATCCTCATTCAAACACTAGTACAAAAAGTACTTTAGAGGAACATTTTTTGTAACTGTTGAAAAAAATAACAATAGCAAAAAGTTATACGGTCGGATTTTTGTAATTAACTGTTAAATATGAAAATTTGTTACTGTTGTTGTTTACATGCAACAGTAACAAAAAGCCAATACATAATTCTTCAAATATACCCTGCACTCTTCGAAAATAATATTAAATGTAATTATTAAATAACTAGCTTTCATAAAAATAAATAAAATTAAATAAAAATTAAAAAAAATATAAATGTAGAGGCTTTTGTGACTGACATAATAAAGAATAGCAGCAAAAACTCTAGAGTAGATATGTCTGTCATAAAAAAGACAGTAGCAAATGATCATGAAGCAAAACACAGCATTTTAGCTAGAGCAGATGCACTTGGTATAAATTATGCCAATTGCAAATGATTTTTTTAAGAATTTTATAATTTATTTTAGTTTTTATTTAAAATAAAAATAGAATTAAACTAAAATAAAAAAAAAATTAAAGTATAATTAAATTTAAATTAAAGTATAGAATTGAATCTTACAAAAATAAAATTATTTTTAAAATTAAATTAGCTACAAACTAAAATAATTAAATTAAATTATTAATTTTAATTTTTAAAATGGAGCAGCTATGGTTGTCTTTCCATAGGCCAAGCGCAAATGCTCTACTTTAAATACTTGTCTTGTCGCGCAAATGATGTTTTTAAAATAAAATTATTTAATTTTAATTTTTAATTAGAAGTAGATGTGGTTATCTTTTCTTAGGCCAAGAGTAAATGCTTACCTTTAAATATTTGTCTTGCACTATAATGGGCGCAAATGATCCTTTTAAAAAAAAACCGTAACCCATGATTAATTGATTCTCTTCTGCTATACTGTCTCTCTTACCTATCTTGTTTTCCAGCATTTTCGAACCTCTCTCTAACCGTGATTAGAAGCTTTCAAATTAAACACAGCTGCTCCTCGGTGTCTTTGTTTCTTCGACTTTGTCTTTGGCTCTCCATCAATAATCAGCAACTCCAAAACAAAACACATTGCCTCGCGGGTTCTATTGTCTCATCCCATCCATGGCAATTGGATCTCTTCCCACAGCTGAGGCACAAGATAAAAAGGTATTGTCAATTTTTTCATTCTAATCTCTTTCATTGTCTTCTTCTTCTTCTCGAAGGTATGTGCCTGATTTAACTTTTCTCTTTCTTTATTTTGTTCGTCTTTCATTTTTTTAATCTAGATCTTTATTTTGTATTTGTTTAGAAAGAGATTATGCCTAGATTGTTGAAAGATATTGTTATAGTACTAAATGAGTCTATGATTGATTTTTGTGTTTTCAAAATCTTCTTGGCTAGGTAAGTGGAGATTAGCAATGCTAAGATTCTCGAGCAGATTAAAGCATATGATAGCATTTTTATCACATCCAATGTCAGCATTTCTGAATTTATATCTATATGAAAAAGAGTTCATTGGAATTGAATTTGACAAGTTCTATTTAGGGCTCATTGTGCTTCTAATTTGAACTTTCTAGTGTTCATAAGATTTAAATGTTGATTAGTTGTTATTCTTCTATGGCAGTTGGCTAAGTATTAATAAGCTGCTCTTTGGGCATTCTCATGTCTATTTACTAATATTAGCACTTGATTTGGATTAGTAAAAGTTTTTATTTTCCCATTCTTTTTAGTTTGCTGTTACGTTTTGTGGATAAATTGCATTGCATGAATTAGTAATAAATTATGCTTCATTAATTTACAAATTTCATTCAATATTCAGGAAAGAAAGAAATGTATGTTTATATTTTTTTTTCTTTTTTGTGTAACGTTTGACAGGAGAATCACAATACGAAGTTAAGGTACAAAGTTGCTCGCTCGAAATAGAATGAATGTTTGGTTCCCGCATGCTATGTCAGGTAATTATTTTCCCTCTTGCTAAAAATGTTCTTCTCTTTATATTTAAAAAGGCCATTCTCATGTTGCTTTAGAATGGAGAACTGAAACTTTCTTGAAAACCCTGACATGATGGGAACAAATTAAACTACAAATAACTTTCAACTGTATTGAGTTGTAGTTTGAACTTTTGAGTCAAAAGTTTGAAGCTGAAATTAGACACAGCAGAAATTTTTCAATTTTCCAAATATATAGGCTTTTGTGAAACAATACTTATCAATATGTTGTTAGTGTATTTGTTCATTTTATGAACCATGGATGTACTAAAACCTCAAATCAAGGGACAATTTTTTTGTAATTATTCAAACTTTGGAGTGGCTTGTATAAATTAAGGTTAACATAGGGGTGGACAGTATAATCCTTCAATGCAAATTGCTTTGCAAGTTTCTGGTTGAGAGGTCACAAAAAGGAATTTAATGAAGGTGCATTGGCCTAAGTACAGTATAGGACTATCTCAATTTATGAATGAATACTATGCTTATATCCTCTTGAATGGGTCTGTTTAAAGTTGGGAATTGCTAAGTCGCAGGTTGTTACTTCAAAGAGTTCGGCAGTTTTACTTAATTGCAAAAAAAAATAGGTACAAAATGTAATTAAGATAGCTAGGGAGTTGAGATCAGAATCATTTACATTTTCAAAATATTATATTAGAATTGTCAGATTGGTTTTTCAAGTTTTTGAAATGTTTTAATTTGGTTTCTAATGGTTAACATTGACTAATAAGATTGCTACTATTTTGCATGATGTGAATATAATGATGGTAATACAAAATATGCAGAATGCAAGAAACTTTTGCTATTGATATTAAACCAATGGTTAGATAAGAAACTGAAACTAAATATATTATTTCAAAATTCTCTAGAATATATTATTTGGAGCTTATAGAATCTTTGGAATTTAGGAACTAGAATATATTATTTCAAAATATTTTCATGATGAAGACGAATTTAATTTAATATAAAAAGGAAATGTGTGTTAAACTTTCTATTGGGTTAATTTTTAATGTTTTGGAAGTACAGTATTAATATTTTGTTGAATGGTTACATATTTTGATATGATTTAATTGTTTATCTTCAAGGTTGCAGTTCAATGATTTATCGTTCTTGCATTATTCATAAAAAAAATATAAATGAGAAATATTATTGTACTTCTTTTGTTATCTAACTACAAAATATTGGAGGATTAATATTTTTTACATACATATGTATTTTTTCCAGTAGCATTCGTCTAAGTTGGTTTTTCAACTGTCAGAAAACTTGCAAATTGTTTTCCAAGTTTTCATTTACTTTTTAAGAAAAAAAATAGAAAACTTGTACAATGAAAACATAATGTCTCCGCTTTTACTAAATAAAAATTTGGGAAGCCTTTGATGTAAGTTATATTACTAGTTAATAGCTTCCATATTTTTTATTCAATTTTTAAAATATTTAGTGTATATTTTTATATAAATTTATTTTTTAGGGTATATAGAATCTATCGTGCATAAGGTGGGAAATGTTTAAACAACACTGAGTTAGAATCTCTTTACTGTAGGTATTTCATTATTTCTATTTTGTAGTATTTCGGTTCAAGTATTTTTCTTCTAGAATTTAATTAAATGATACTTTATTTGTTTTTCCTAAGTACCCAAAACAAAAGGGAAATAATAAATGTAGGTACTACATAACGAGAAGCATGTATAAAATCTTGACTCAGCATAGCATTGATACTTCATTGTATAAAATATATTATTTTTTAAACTAACTTCGGAATTTAAATTTATTTAAAGTATGATAGCTAATTATTGTAATTCTTATCATGTATTTAATTTGTTTATAGACTTTTAAAGATGAATCATATACTCAAGTAAGCATAGATAAAATTCGACAAATATGGTCCAATTTCTTTCTAAGCGATTCTATGTAAATTTTTAATATTTTAGATTGTGTCGATAATTATTGTTGAGTATTTATGAATTGTGTGTATGGACATTGTTGAGTATATATATATATAATATTGTGTAAAATTGAGTATTTATGAATTGTTATGGAAAGAGTTTATAGATATTGTTTATTAATTGGTGCATTGACAATTATTGTTGAGAATATGTATATACTTTGGATCATTTGGTATCGACAACAGCTACAAAAAGTCAACATAGCATTTGCGACTCCTTTATTTGTGGCTTCACTATAACAGTCACAAAATGTCAAAAACAACAGCTACAAAAGACAATTTTTCTATACTAGTGAAAGGCTTTTCATTCGTAATCACATTCTCAGGCAAATTTTTATTAAGATTCATGAGGTTCAAATTATCATAATTCACATTCACACTCACAGGCAAATTTTCATCAACATTCACATGGCTCAAATTTCCATTAACAGTTGCACTTTTAGTAGAATTCGGCAATATATTTGTAGTTACATACATATTCATAGATCTTATAAGACTTTTTGTGAGTATCTTGTCTTTTCTTTTTCTTTCTCTTCAAACTTCTCGATTTAAATTTTCTTTTTTCCGTCATATTTTTTAATGAAATAACTATCCCTTGAATATAAAATTTTACAAATAATAAAAAATAATATTAATAGTAAGTTTAAGATAAGTACATATACAAACACAAGCAAATTTGATCTATTTTAAGGAAAAAAAAAGAGTATATTTCCCGTTCAAAAAGTAAACAAAGACTATAAAGATACTTTTAATTCATTCTTTTGGCTTATACTCCATTATTATATTCAATTAATTCATCGTTTTGGCTTATACTTTTTGTCTTTTTCATTCAATTTCTTAAGCTTTCCCATGACTCACTCTCATTATCACATCTATTCATCTTTTTCCCTTCTTGTCTTTTTCTTTCAATTTCTTCCAATTTTTTAAGTTTTCATCATCTTCCTCAAAATTCTCTCAAATATGAGAGCTTCTCCTACAATTAGTTTCCCTCTAACTTTAAATTTTCAATTGACACCAAGATCTCTCTTAAAGATAAAGCACAAGTATTTTTACAAATCCAAAACCTTAAATTTTCAATTACTGTAATTTTTTCTTTTGTATTCTTTTCATAAATTATCTCAATCTACAATGGATAATTCATATTTTAAAGATAAGGAATTTTATGATATCATGACAAAGAACAAACAATAAAGAAATTTACTTACTAGATTGAAGCTTGGTGTTGGTAGATAAAATGGAGTTATAAGAGGGGAGTGTGGCCGAAAATAGTTTGAGTTTTACGTTTAGTGGCTAACTTTTCTTTAATCTCTATTAAGTATTTTTTTTATTTGTGAAAAAATAAAATTAATTTTAAAACCTATTACATGATCAATAGGAGTTACCTAATCTGTTTTTCTTTTCCAAAACCTGTTACCTACTCTAATAAATATCTAACAAGTTTTTTTAATTAAAAAGGCAACAAAAAAATTTAAACTCTAAATTTTGTTCGGAGCCTCCCCTCCTAGGAGAGGCCCTACGCAGTGCCTCCCCTAGGAGTCGAGCTTGGAACTAGATAACTATATATATACAAAAAAAAGAAAAAAATAATTTAATAAAAAAAAATATTAGGAATGTATGGTAAAAAAAAATATAATGAACAAGATGATGTGTTTAGTTTTGTGTATGTTATTGTGTTTGAATTTTGTATTTTTAGTGTTGATTATTGTTATATGTGAATACTTAGTATGTGTTTGATATTTGTAGGTGATGAGATGGAGTTTGAGTGAATTATGCTTGAATTTGTTTTTTTTTTTATGGAGAAATGGAAAGAAAAGCAAATACCAACTGCTTGAGTGGTGTTTTCAGCTCTTGCAAGAGGTGATTTCTGGGCCATTCAACAAGCTAGCATCTGGCGCTTACAAGTGGTGATGAAGTTCCAGCAGCGCTTGCAATCGGTGAATTAGCACTTGCAAACTGCGATTTTTAAGCTTTCTGATGGTGATGTTTGGCACGTGAGCAGCAATTCCAGCACGTGCGTAGAGAAAGCCGAACCTACAAAATTCAATGTGTGATGGAAGACTTGTTTTAACCAAGTGAGGCCCGAACTTTTGGAGATATTTTTGATCGGTTAAGGGCTTATTTTGGGGAATTTGAAAAAAGGAAAAAAATTATATTGAATAGTTGGTTTTCAATTAGGATTCTTTGGAAGTATATAATGTTACCTTCAAACTTAGGGTTCATCATCTTCATCATCATCCTTTTCATCTTCTTACTACAAAAATATCCTGCAAACTTTTGAGACTTTAGTAGCTGAAGATAACTTGGAAGCCACCTCATCTCTCGTTTTTAGTAGATTTTGCTTATTGTGGAAACTTTTTCACCATTGGAAATTGCAAGGGTTGGAGCCTTGAAGAGTCAAAAACTTCTACTTAAGGGGATTCAAACCTACAATTCCAGGGGGTTTTAGCTTCTTTGATTTTTATTCTTTTATTGAAAATATGTTTAGTTTAGGTTTTCTCATTAATTTTATTATAGTTATGGCTATGTTTGGCTAAATTTTTTGTTATGTATTTAGTTGCTATTTAAGATGTATGAATTTTCCTTTAGTTAATGAAATTTGATTTCTTCCAATACCAGTTGTGCTTGTTTAATTCTTTGATTGAATGTATAATTAGCCACTATTCATTTAGTTGGGAATGAATATCTTAAAGTTTTGTTATTAGATAACAGTCTTTAACCTAGCATAAAAATTAAATTAGTGTTAATTGATTAATTAGCTTGGATAATTAATGATTTAAGATGAGAGCCATTGGAATTCGATTTTATCGTGCTTAATGGAGTTGGAAAGGGATTACAAACTAAATATGCTAGCTAAATACCTAAGTTCATCTCATTAGTTATTCATTTTATTTTAACTGTTTTTGTTCTATTGCTTTCATTTGTTTAGTTAAACTTTAAACTTGCAATCTGTGATATTAGAATGTTTAAGAGCTTCCAATTGTGTTTTTTTGGCAATTAATAGTAATTAGGATTTTTAGCTAACAGTTCTTTGAGAGATCGACATTGGTGGTGACTTGTCATTTTACGATTAGCTCGTGCACTTGCAAGTTTATAATTTAGAACATAACAAGATAATAAATGGGTCAAATGATTTGGTGTGATTTTTTTTTATATTGTATAATATGAGAATCAAATATAATTAAACCATTAGTATTTAAATTAAATATTGCTTAATTATATGATAATTAAAAGTAATTAAAATTAATTTGATGGATAATATTATTATTTATTTAATAATAATGAATCCAATTATTAAAAACCATATGCATCACACGTGGATGATTGAAAATATGGAAATAGATAAAATAACTGTAAAGTATTTACTATCTCTATTTTATATATAACTCTTACTAATTGACAAATTAGTAATTTGATGGAATTTAAGATAAATATGCATTCATATAATTCTCTATAAATAAAATATCATAATAAGATGAAATAAATTATTAAAAAATATATATTTATAAAAACCGAGTGACGATTAATAACAAGTCTAATATCTAATAATTAATTAAAAAACATGTTAATAAAAAAAAACTAGTTTGAATAAAAACTAAATCAAACTATATTGAATTGTATCATAATATACTGAATCGAAAGAATCAACATTTAAATATTTATTTATTCTGTTTTATATTATATAATTAATATATTTTACTTATTTAATTATATTTATATAACTCAAGATAATTATTATATAATTACTTTTATATTTTAGCATGACTTTACTTTTTCAAGATTTAAAAAATGTCCGAATTGTATTAGACCTAAATTTTAAGATAATACTGAAAACCAAATCTCTAAATTGTATTAGATCGAAATTTTAAGACAATTCAATTTCAAAGATTTATACTTCCAATCCAATCTTTGAAACTCTTTTTCTAAAATTTCTGAAATTCTATTTAATTCCAGAGATTTTAAAATTTTTAAATTGAGTCCAACCATGCAAGCCGTAGAATGCTTGCTGCCTCAAATTGGTCTCGTCTCCTCATGAATTTCCTTTATCCCACTTAAAAAAATATATTATATCAGATATAACAAATTAGTAATGATAAGTTTCTGCCCAGGACTGCCCAAAAGCCGAAAGTCAAAGATAATTCAGCAATCCTAGTGTATCGGAAGAATGTAATTTTTACAATAAATTTCCAATTGATAAAATATGAATTAATTGTTTTTAGACATAAGGCGGCTTTTATATTTTTCTCGTTTTGTCATGGAATTTTTTAAAATATTTTTTATTTCATTTATCTTCTAAAATTTAATTTTTAGTCTAGTTTGTTTCTTTGTATTTTATAAAAATGTAACTTTCCTATCCAATACTGATATGCTAGTTTAACATGACAATATTATAATATAACCATAGTATTGGAGGTAGAATGTTATATTTTTCTTAAATATAAACGAATAATATGGACTAAAAACTAAATTCAGATAACAAACTGAACCAAAAAAAATTAGAAGTTTAATAGCAAAAATAAACAAATACAAAAAACCAAATATGATTTAAACTTTTTTAATATAATATATTTGATTTGATGCCTTTAAATTCACTTTGATAATAAGACTGTAAAAATAAAAAAAATAGCAATAATTTAGATAAAATTTTATAAAGCTAGTATATAAAAGACTAAAACTAATTATAAAAAATTAAAAACTAAATATAAAAACAAAGCAATTTCAAATAGAAATAATGTTTAAAGAATTGAAATTATATAATAGATAAAAAAAAAAAAAATTACGTGACACTTTCTCCTTCTAGAAAAGATAGATTTACTCTTGTTTTTGCACATATTAAGAAAATTAGTTAGTTTAGTTAAATTAATGATTTTTGCTTAATATTTTTCAAAAATATCCTCTATTTATTATTATCTTGAAAATAATCATTTCATCTCTTCTGATACAATACTCAAATTAATACTCATAAAAACTTCAATCAATAATTTCAAGAATTATTTGAAGTAAGAGTTAAAAAATTTAATAGTCCAAACATAATAATTAATCGATGGTTTATTTATTGATATAAGTGGTAATAATAATAATAATAATAATAATAATAATAATAATAATAATAATAAAGGTATATTTATTATTGAACAAAATAACTATATTTCAAAAAAGGAAAGTTGCATATAATTTCGGATGGCAAAAAATGGAAAGTAGACCTATTTTTTCTGAACAGAGAGAGTATATGATTTTATATATTTCTAATCATCACTCAAATAGAAAAAAAAAAAAAACTAATGAAGAACATCCCAACAATGCTCCCTATTATATTACAAAAAATTCATTATCTATTTTAGTTTGTCTTGAAAATTGTGTGCTCTGCAACAATATTTTTTATCTCACTCCCTATTTTTATTTTTTATTAATAAAATTATCTAGAAAAAATGGAGAGTAAGAGATAAAAAAAAAAAGAAGGAAAGAGAGAAAAAAAAACAAAAGAGAGGAAAAAAATAATAAAATATTACTTAAAAACTCTTTGTGGCTGTTAATTTGAAGAGAAAGAATGTAAATTTTAGAGAATCAGATAAAAAAGAAGGAAGATAGAGAAAATGCTGAAAGATATAAAATTCTCTACCTACCTATAAGTAACGAGGAAAATAAAGAGACTATTAAAGATATTCAAAGAGAGAAAATGATAAAAAAAAATGAATGAAGAAAAGTAATTTTAAGTGAATTTTGTGGTCTTGTGGAAAAAAAAATTGTAGTTATCTATTCAGAATTGAATTTTTAGTAAATAAGAATTTGAAAAAGTGAGAAAAGTAATACTTTAAAAAAAAAATTTATGAAGTTGAAAGGTGTAGGTGGAAATTAAGATAACAAACAATTAAATATTAATAATTTTATAAAACTAATAAATAACAAGCTTATGTTAAATTAGTAAATATAAAGAATATATAACTTTTGATTTAGTCCAATATATATATATATATAATATATAAAAATATCAGTAGGGACTTGAACTCCCTCTCGTTTCCACCTGTGTCCGTCGCTCTCGTCTCCACCTATGTCCGCCCCTGGCGATACTGGTTTCTATTCCGGGTTATTCAGAAGAAGATTTGCGACGAATGCCTGCACATCAAAGCCTGACTTGGACTCTCAAGTGTTCTAAGAACCACATGTTGTGCAACTGAAAGATTTTATTTTCTAACAATAGATATGGAGCCCCGCTAAAGTGTGCAATGCGATCATAACCGTTAAACAAACTCCTGGGAATTTGGGGTTCTTCCACGGTGCATCTTTCTGAAATAACTGGAGAGAGAGAGAGAGTTGTATTAAGAAGCATCAGGCAGATGACAATCTAGGTGGTGGTATGCCGGGGATGGCATTGAGGGGCTAGCTGATGATTATTTTTGTTATTCTAATTCGGAGAAGACTGGAAAATGAGAGCGAGCGAGGGAATGTAACTTTATTGTATGTAGTCACATGCTCATGTTTAGGTGTTTGGTTTAGCCGCCTGCGAATAGCTTTTTGAACTTTCAGCGCCAAAATTTAAGATATTTGATAAAAATTCTTCATCAGCAGCTAACAATAAAAAGTTTCTTTTTGAAGTTTTTTTTTTATAAACTGTTAGTTAATTCAATTTTATTTTTAAATTGAATTATATTACCCTTATATATTTTACCAATTATAAAATACTTATATCTTCTAAATTGAATTTTTCAATCAATAAATTATTTATAATTATAAATATAAAAATATTATAAATAATATTCAAACCGGTAATATTATTTATTTTTAAATAAAAATATATATAATATATTTCCAATTGATTTATATATTATTTAATATATTAAGTATGAATAATATTAAATTTATTTATAAATATACATATATATTTTAAATTTTTATTTATAATTAATTAAATTTTATTATTTTTATTATCTTAATTATAGCATATAATTATATGAAATAATTATTTTATTTACTTATACTTTTTTATATATATATACTTCAAATAATATAAATTGTATTTATATTGATAATTTTCCATTCTAACAGTAATTCAATTAGTTTTATCAAATATCAATATTAATTAACTATTAGTATGTTGTATTTAATAACTAAACCCGACAGAGCCTTTGTGTATGCACAAGAAATAATGTTGTACATTGAATGGAGGAAATATATATATATAGATCACGAAAGGAAAAAAATAATAATAATAATGTTATCGAATAACTTTATTAATTATTATATATAGTTTGTAAAGTTTGGCAATAAGAAGAGGATTCATATTGGGCAAAACATGTATTCTAGTGGTAATATGAGCTTAGAACCTCCTATATATAAAGTTACAGGTTCGAGACTTCCTAAAAATTTTAAAAAATAATAATAAATAAGAGGACTCGTGTTGATATCAATTAAATTATATACTTATATATATGCCTTCTTCATTTTCAACGGAGATACCATAATTCAAAAAATAAAATATTCATCCAAACTAACTTAAAATTGCCTTTGTAGTCACGTCTCTCTCTTTAGATCAACGTTCATACCTAGGGTTTGTTGATCAATTTCTAATTTCTTAATATTTTGCTCATTATGTCTCATTTTTTGATATGCGAATAAATTTAAAAATAAATTTAATATATATATATATATATATTAATTTATTAAAGATAAAAATCTATTAATTTTGGAAAATCTCTTGTCCATCAAAATCCTTCACTTTTGAGGGATTATTGCCAAATTTTTATTTTAAAATTGTCCATAATAAATTAATAATATTCCAAAACTATACTTAATCCTAAAAAACCAAAAATCAATTTTCTTTTATTATTATTATTATTATTATTATTATTATTATTATTATTATTATCATTTTGCATAATACAATGTTGATATAAATTATTAATAAAAAATATTTTTAGTAATGTGTAATTAAATATTATAATATATAATAACTTTATTTTTTATTTGTTCATTTTTCAACTTTTAAAATAACCAATTTTATTTTTAAAATTTTTAAATATATAATAGAATTGATTTTATATGCTTAATTAATAATAAATATATAATAAAGGGCAAAATTAGAAATGAATTATTAAATTCATAGATTATAGACATTGAACTAAATATAAGTATAAAAGTAGTTATATCATCAATCTATAGAATTTATAGTCAAATCCAACAATAAAATTTTTAGATACTATAAATTTCACAATTCATAGATTTTATGAAATCCAATAGATTTTGAAATTCCTTAATCTAAACTGGCTTTAAAGTAAAGTGGAAATGCTCATTAAAAGCTTTAACTCAAAAGGGTATGAATATGAACTGACACGAAACTCTTCTAATTTAACTAAAGGTTTCGAATTTGAAGCCTAAAAATGTAATTATATATCTTAAAATTCTTGTATAAGTGTTTTGTTACCCTTCGAAGTTCTACCTAATATGACCAAAATTGATCTCCGTTCATTGATATATAGACTAAAGATATTTGTGGTTGAAAAAAAGAAAAGCGTTAAAACTAAATATTCTTTGGGCAAGTTGTTTGATACTTTGGGTTTGGTGAAATGATAAACGGAGAAAAAAGGAGTGATTATCTACAAATGCCTACAGCTGTGTTTGGGTGACTATTGGTTAGCAATTTGATTGTATTGTTATTTGTGGAAGCCAGCAGTCTGTGGGTGTTGATAGCCGAATTAGTGTCCCCATTACTCTTCCGAACCATTGGGTTAATTACCTTCATTTATTCATAAATCGTATGCTATAATACTTAGGATTGAAATTTAGTGAGAATCACAAGTAGATGATGAAAGAGGTTTTTTTTTTTTTTTTTAATCAAATGATGAAAGTGATTTAGGAAGATCAGCAATATAACAAAACCGTTTATACACAGATTTTTAATGATTCTATATATATGAATGAATAAATTGAGTTTTCCTAACAAAATAATTAGGATTGCATTTGGTGAGTGTAGGTATGTGAAAAATAATTGATAACGGAGCTGAAATAAATTGATTACAGAAGGAACTCATGAAGAAAAAACATCATGAAGAAATAAATTGAAAGAATGAAAATTGAGATTGATTCTGATTATACGAATGATTTTCTCATTTGAAAAGGTCACATATGTCAGCTCCTTTTTTTTTTTTTTTTTTTGATTTGCATGAAATAAAAGAGTGCAACGAGTAAAACCTTATTTAAGGAAGAAAAAAAAAAGGAAAATTTTAAATATTCTCTTGCGATAATTAAGGAGATGGTTGGATATATATTCTCTTGCGATAATTAAGGAGATGGTTGGATATATAACAGACATGTAATAATAATGCATTATTGTTATTATTGAAAAATATTAGTTGCCTTATATAGAATTTTTCTAAATTATTCCGATGTTTCGGATTTAAATTTGGAATATGTATAACCATTTTAAAATTTTGGGACAAATTCCAATACATGTGGCTGGACTCCACTTCAAAACAAGCTCCTAGAAAAAAAGTCTCAAAGCCTGACCTAGTTTACATAATTGACCCAAATAAATATGCAATCAAGAATAAAAACAAGCAAGTAAACAAAAAGAAAATAAGCAAAATTTGAGGTGCTAAAGTCTCCGTCACCTTTGCTCTGCGTGGCTTCTTTCACGTATTACATATAGGAAAAAAAATAAATTTTGGGATTGAGTCAATATGAATAAGTAGATAAATGTTATATTTGGAAAAAGGTTTATAAAAAATTAAAAAAAAATAATTAATTAAATTAAAAAAATTAAAATATATTTTTAAAATATTCAACAGTAATTTTAAATATTTTATATCTCTTAAAATATATAATATAAATAAAATCAATTATTTATTAATATTTAATTATTTTATTCTCATAAGATAAAATAAATACAATATGCTAAACCATATTTATATTTTTTTTTTGAAAATGAAAAAAAAATAATACCTACCATTAAATTCCTTCCATTAATTTCATTTTGTAAGGATATGGGCGACATCATTGACTTAATTGAAGATGAATGAACACAAGTGGATGAGATTGAGAGTGACATATATCCCAGTATAGCTGTCCCTTGTCCTCTTATCCAAAAGTATTTTTCTTTTCAAATTTTGGGCAAATCAGTCCAATGTGGAGGAAGAAAATCACATGATTCTACAGCCACCAGCAGCAGCTAGCTTCACCTCAATCACGGACTCAACAGGCCACTCACTACATGTTAAAATTGTCCTTAAAATTTCTTAATTTTATTTCCTTTCCTTCACAAAATTTAAGCTGTTCAATATTAACGTAGTAGTGGGCATCCCAAGCCCATCTTTATATTCAAACCAAATTCCAAATGTTTTTTTTTCTGCTATTCAGAATTAATCTAACTAAAATATAGCGTGTTAGATAGAATTCTACAAAAAGAAAAATTATTTTTTCAAAAATATTTAAAATAACTATATATTTAAGATTTTGAATTTAAACTCGAACTCCAAATTTCAAATTATCAATCAACTTATATATATATATATATATCCCTATTCTTGACCATAACTTGTATTTCATCAAGATTTTTGATAGAACAAAATGAAAATGGCATAACTCACCCTGCCCACTCATCAGCATCAATATGGTAATTTCTCGTATTTCTAATATCCTAAATTAATGACGACAAATAAAGTAAAAAATAAAAAAACAAAAGAAGACAAATTAACATGAAGGCATTATTGATATTTGATTGATTATCTTTTGATTTTGTGTCTATAAAGAAGGCTATTACATGCAATATAATTCATTCGTTCACTGGTTGGAGCAGCTCAAGTTAAGTACAATAGCTACTTCTCCAATGGCAAAATATGCTTTTGTCAATTTCTTCATCTTGCTTCTTAACTTGTCCCATTTCCTCTCTGCTTTAGCTTGCCCTTACTGTCCATACCCAACTCCACCGTCAAAACCACCTAAGTATCCTCCCAAGTTTCCACCCAAACATCCCCCTAAAGTGAAACCACCCTTTCACCCTAAACCACCAAAAAACCCTCCTCATGTAAAGCCTCCTCTCCACCCAAAACCACCCACTGGAAAACCACCTCCTTGTCCCCCAAAACCACCAATTGTTCATCCCCCTATTGTATTTCCACCAAAACCACCAGTCACCCCTTCTCCGCCAGTGGTTACTCCACCCGTTAAGCCTCCGTCACCACCGAAGCCACCGGTGAAGCCACCTGTGGTTTATCCCCCCATTAAGCCACCAACACCACCTAAGCCACCAGTGGTTTATCCTCCCATTAAGCCACCAACACCACCAAAGCCACCGGTGGTTTATCCTCCCATCAAACCGCCAACACCACCGAAGCCACCTGTGGTTTATCCTCCCATTAAGCCACCAACACCACCGAAGCCACCGGTGGTTTATCCTCCCATTAAGCCACCAACACCCCCGAAGCCACCGGTGATTTATCCTCCCATTAAGCCACCAACACCCCCAATGCCACCGGTGGTTTATCCCCCAATTAATCCACCAACGCCACCAATGCCACCGGTGGTTTATCCCCCTATTAATCCACCAACGCCACCAATGCCACCGGTGGTTTATCCCCCTATTAAGCCACCAACGCCACCAAAGCCACCGGTGGTTACTCCGCCCATTAAGCCACCAACTCCACCTAGTGGTGAAACACCGTGCCCTCCTCCGCCTCCATCTCCACCACCAAAGCAGGAAACTTGCCCCATTGACACTCTTAAGCTAGGTGCTTGTGTTGATGTACTAGGTGGTCTTGTCCACATTGGCATAGGTAGCAGTGCTAAGGATGCATGTTGTCCTGTTCTTCAAGGGCTTGTTGACTTAGATGCTGCTTTGTGTCTCTGTACCACCATTAAAGCTAAGCTTCTCAATATTAACATCATCATACCCATTGCTCTCGAGGTCCTCGTTGATTGTGGGAAGAACCCACCTCCTGGTTTTAAGTGTCCTGCCTAAGACAATCTTAACTAGAGTCATATAATCAATTGTTTCTGTATGGGTTTTTTTTTTCTTTTTTTGGTAAATCTGTCTGTGTGGTTTTTGATATAATTTGTCATTAAAGAAGTTGATGCTGCATGTATTTGCTCTAAGAGGGTCTAGCTTGTCAAGTTTAGCAGAGAAATAACATGGGGAGAAGTATTGTATTTTTTGTTTTCAATTCAATCAAATGTAAAATATATTCTGTTTAATGGTTGTTAATAAATGTTAATTAATTAATGATTGTTCTTAAGATTGCCTATATGACTTCATGAATCTACCCATCAATCAATTGTGTGTCTTATGAAAATTTCTACTAATTAATGTGGTTCTCCTTTATTATTATTTTTTATTATTATTATTATTATTATTAAGCAAAACACATATTGGAATGGAAAAATTGTAAAAAATATTCAGAAATTTTAAGATTATATAAAAATTAAATTGTATTTCCTATTTTTTTCATTTTAATATATAAATTTTTAAAATTTTAACAATTTACAAATTTTGACGAAATTCTATTGACATGATATAAAATTTTAATAAAATTTAAAAAATTGTACTGATTAGGAATATGAATTATTTTAAAAACTTTAAAATAATATCGTTTTTATTTTTTCTAAAATTTTAAAATCTAAATCTTTTCGAAATTTTACTGACGGTAAAATTTTTGTTTCTTCTTTCTCTGCTAATCAGACAACTCCCAAGCATGATAGCTGCATATGTTATTTTTTAAATTTAAATAATCTGACAACTCCCAAGCATGATAGCTGCATATATTATTTTTCAAATTTAAATAGTCTGACAACTCCCAAGCATGATAGTTGCATATATTATTTTTCAAATTTAAATTTTAAAATTTTAGAAAAAACAAAACGGATGGCGTTTTAAAGTTTCTAAGATAACTCAGCTTCCTAATCAATACAATCTTTTTAATTTTATCGGAATTTTATATTATGTTATCAGAGTTTTACTAAAATTTAAAAATTGATAAAATTTTAAATATTTGTGTATTTAAATGAGAAAAATACAATTTTATTTTAATACAATTTTAAAACTTCATAGCATTATTTATCAAAGAAATATAGCATTTCATTTTTTTTTAATTAGATTGGGAGGCTTAATAGGTTGCATACTAAATAATAAAAGATAGTTATTCTTTTATACACACTATAAAAGTATTAAATTCTTATCAATATTGTTGGATGGTGGCAAGAAGTTTCAAACTCAAAATTTCTGTCAATTCTTACAAATAAAAATATCAATCAAGTCATCCTTAATTGATTAGACATAATGAGTTTAATACCGTTTACATTAAATAAGATAATTACATTAAGTTTGATAATCAAAAGGACTAAATAAAGAAAAAAATAAAAACTAAGAAATTTAATAAAACTAAATAAAGGTAGAATGACTTAATAAAAAATTATTATAATTGTTATTAAAAAAAACAACAACTACTATAATTAAGAGACCTTAAGATATATTTTGCTGGTTGGGTTGGATAATAGTTGGACAGAGCCCATCGGAGCATAGAATTCGACAAGCCTAGTATGGGTGCAGCCCAAATGGTCAGCACTTAAGCTGTTAAATTAGGGAAAAACTCAAAATAGGGAAATTGAACATATAAATGACATTTAAAGAATTCTAAAAACCAAAAATATCTTCCTAACTCAATAAAACGATCAAACGATTTCCACGATTAGTAGCGAAACTTTAGGTGCCTTTCCCTCCTTGATAAATAGATGCAGTGAGCAAACCTTTAGAGGACTTCGCAGCGCTGCTAACAAAAGCTTCATTTTTTTTATATTCATCTATTTTAAATTTTCATTTCGATTTCGGATGTGTTATTTGTTTATATGTTTTATTTTATCTTTATTATTTAACTATTGATGGAGAATAACAATAAAAAAAAAAGTTTATCATGGAGTTTAGAAAATTGCAAACGTTCAAATATTATATGTAAGGTATATGCAGGGTTTATTCTTTATGTTTTCCTTAAAAATATATAAATTATAAAATTCTGAAATTATATTTCTAAAATAACAATAAATTTATTAAACATATCGTTTCAATTTTTTATATATTGGTTATATGAATGTTATATGTATATTATACGTATAAGTGAATAATGTTATACAATTTTAAAAATCAGAATTGAAAAAAAATGACAAATATTATGTTCTTCAATTATATTCAAATTTAAAAATAAAAAAATTACAAAGTATAGGTGAATTATATTATTATTATTATTATTATTATTATTATTATTATTATTATTATTATTATTATTATTATGTTGTTGTTGTTGTTGTTTTTATTCTTATTATATATATATTATGGGTTGGTTATACGTATGTTATATGTTATTCTTATTATTATCAATATTTGCCAATGCATTTCTCATCTATCAATCTAATCCCTAATGATCTAGACTTTCTTTTCTTGAAAATAAAAACGAAACAGAAGAGTGACAGTTTCTTTAACGAGAGAAAACAAGAAAATCAAATAGCTAATAATTTGTAATAATTGCAGTCAACAACTCATCTTATGAGAAATAACGATTCCTTTTCAAAATGTCTACCCATAATAATTGATTTCGATTACCAAAATTTTAGGTGATTTGACAATAAGACCTTAAACACAAACACCAACCTTAAACATAAACACCAGAAGCAAGTAGAATGAACAATGACCCAAAACCCTACACCAGAAATTCACCATTAGATATAAGAAACTAACATAAATGGAACTAAAAAACCAACAAGTGAACAACGTTTCTTTACATAAACATCAATTTTTTCACAAAAATTTAAAATTTATAGGCAATCAAACCAAATCAATAAGAAAAATGATAAAAATATTTAATTAAGAAAAAACACATATCATTATCCTTTCTGAAATCTTCCCTCTTTCTATTTTTGTGCTTAACCCAATTATTGATATTAGTGCATCTCTTACCATCATATATATTATGTGGTAAGTCACCCACAATCTCAATCCGGAGAAAACAGTCGGAGAAATTAGTGAAACTAAAATCATCATAGGAAGAAGAACATTAAAAATTGGAAAGGAAATTAATGACCAAAGCCACGTAGGAAGAAGTCCTCCTTCTCACACATTAAGCAACACAGTTAACTTATAGTATACTCATGAGTATATACAGAAATTTGCATAAGCTTAAAACAACAACAACGACTCTTTATTAAACAACATATTTAGTTTTGAACGAAGCAGTCAAAGAAAATATAAGATTTTGGAGAAATTCGCCCAAAAAAGAAAAAATTGCTACTTCAAAGTACAATCTTGCGACTGAAAACCACCAACAGATGAATATATTATTTGAAAAAGGAAAGTGATTTAAATAAATTTGAAATGCTAGAAAAAAAAAAAAAGAAAGAGTCCAAAGAGAGATGAAATAATGTGAAAAAAAAAAAAATTTCTAATATATGATGAAAGAGAATGACTATTTGGAATTTGTTAGTTATTTAGATAATATTCTTTTAGGCAAAAGTTTTTTATGGGTTTAATGAAAGTGGTTTGTTGTTTATGGGATATTGTTACAAAAATGCCATGTGGGGTAATTTTTACTTTCTAATTTAAAGAGTTTTTGATACAAATCCTTATATTATTATGTATAATTACAATTATAATGTAATGTAAAATATAGTTCATTTTTCCTATTTCAAAGTTTTTGTTTTCTTATAATACCCATTTGCACTTTTTAAATATAATTAATAGTTATCTAATTTAAGATATTGATTAATTTAAATTTCTAATATCAAGAAATCATTCATTATTTGAATTTACTTAAAATAATTTAGAATAACTACTATATAAGCATTTTATTTGTCACTTCCTTGCTGTATGCATATTATATATGAACGAAAATAATTCATAATTAATTTCAATGATGAATAATTTTCTTTCACACAAACCATATTTATATACATGTTATATTGGTTTTATATAATACGAAATTCTGTACAAATTTATTTTATTTTTAACTATGAAACTAAATTTTGTAATACAAAATTAATATAAAGATATGTTTTAATAATTTATTGATTCGATGTTAAGAAAATATAATATTTTTTAACATATAATATTCAAATATCTGTGAAGTATGTCTAAAAAAACAAAAAGGTATATTTTTCTTGTATTAAACATTCAAATACCAAATATTAACTATAGTGTCTAAATGTTATCTAAATGTTATATTATGTTATATTTATAGTATATTATACTAAATCTTGCACATTTTATACTTTAATTTAATTCTGTCACACCAAGTATGTTATATGCAAGTTATATAAAGGTTATGTGAATATTATTTGATACTAAATGCTGCACAAATGTTAATTATTTCAAAATGGCTTAAAAAAGGAAATAGAACACAAAATCAAGTAAGAACTAAAATAGAGCTTTATTATATTATCTAAAAATTTAAATTCTAACATGAAAAATGCTTCTCAATGTTTCTATTAGATATAAAGTAAAATTCAAATAAAAGTGGTAAATTATCAAGACACCAATAAAAATTTGGAAGCTTCGTAGGTAACAATTGCAAATTTAACATTTAAATATTTAATTCAATCCAAAGAAAACATCACAATAACAAAGCTAAGATATAAGATTATGGTGGAAGTAGAATTGGCCAAGGAACTTTCTAATAAAAAAAAAGTAAAGTAATTTACGTAAATATTAAAAAGGATCCACATAGGCAGTACCAAATAGTTTAAAAATTTGGCATCAGAATATGATTTTTTTATGAAATTAATGGAAGCTGCAACTCATTCCTTTCACACCAAATACCTACCGACGAAGACCTCCAATAGTAATTTCGCAACAGCCAAGAGGAGAATGATCCTTTAAACGAGAATTGATTAAAATGTCGAGAAACACTTAATCTGGTTTGTTTGTATCCATAATAAATAAATCCAACGACGGAAGTTAAATCTCAAAACCCTAAAGCCAAGCCATAAGAAGTAAACACATACGAAGAAACTCCTAAACTGATTTAGTCATTATGTTAAAATCCTAAGCAGACGGCAACTTTTTTGAAAAAGGAAGAATCCCACAGGATTCATTATTGTTTCATTATTTTGATTGTAAAGAGCATGATGGGAAAGAGTAAACTTCGAAGAGGTCTTTTGGTTCAACAAATATGATGATGGTATAAAGGTAATTTGTTTTAAAAATGAGTCATTTTATGTAATTTTCTCTTATTATTTATCAATAGACCCATATATGCAGAAAATCAGAACGCATTACCATGCCTATTCCTTAGGCTGGGTTTCGCTTAGAATGTTCAAGTATTATAACCCAACAAAATCATGCATAATATTAGAATAATTTTTCTTATGGTGTTCGATGCAAAAAAGAAAAAAAAAAAGGTTTAAGATATGATTAAAGTGGCTAGAAAGTGATATTTCACCTCGTTGTGGTCCTCATCAGATCTATTATATGTCAGAATTTGCAACTAATCTTATCAATTTTGGAACAAAAAAACATGCAAGTCAGTGGAAAAAAAACGCAGAGAAAAGAAAAAAAAAAAGATAAAATAAAAAGACACCAACACAGAGAGAATAAGAGCAAGACATCAAATTTTAGAAAAGCTTTGAAAGCTCAACCGAAAAAAGAAATGGTATCGATTTTATGATTAAAGTTATGAGCTATTAAGTTTAAATTTCCAGTGATTAGCAGACTTTATGTACAATAAAAAAATTAGTATCAAATATATTTAAAAATTAATAAACGGAGTGTCCTATTAAAAGTAAAATTATTTGCAACATGTTATTTAATAGCTTAATTTTATTTATAATAATTAAATTTTATTGTGATTGTAGTAAAATTATAGAACTTTTTTTCATCTCAAAAAAAATTACTGAAATTTATTTTTATTTTATTAAAGTCACTAAATTATAAAATATGATAGTAGTCAAACCCTTAAATCTCTTGTTCCATCCAAACAATCTTCTCTTGGATTGCTATCTTCGGTAGGTTGAATATTAAAAATGTTTTGAATGCAAAAGGTATTGTTCCTATCAACAATAATCTTTGCCCCTTGTGCATCAATGTGCATCAATGTTGGGGAATCAGTGAATCATCTGTTGCTTGTTTGTATTGTACCTTTTTATATGCTCTTTTTGTGGTACAAATTTTTTAATAAATTTGAATAATAATATTTAAATATATTCAACTATAAATAAATGAAAGTTGATATCTGCTCTAAGATGTTCAAATGTATACAGATTTTTCGACCTATAAGCTAAAGTATAACATGTATAACTTTTTGTATAGTTAAAATTCATTATGAAATTACCACAAGCCATTCAAAATTAATCTGTAGAATTAAAAACGTTTCAAACACAGAATTAAAGATGGGTTCTCTACAAGGAGTTGCAATTAAAAGGAGAAGTTATATATTAGTTTCTCTAATTTGGCATAATACATTAGTATCTTACTGATATTTAAAAAATATATTATTTGCTCTCTTTAATTTTGCAAAATACATTAGAATCCCTCTAGATTTGAAAAATAATATAATATATTAGTAAAAATGAATATTTTCTTTTGCTCGAAGGGTATTAGTTTAGTAAATTAAATTTGCAGAGAATACTAATGCAATATGTCAAAACTTTATGGGGTAAATAAAATAATTTTTAAACATCATATGGATACTAATATATTATATCAAATTATAGGAGGCAAATCGTATACTTTTCAAATATCAAGAGAGTACTAGTATATTATGTCAAACTATGTAAGACAAATAATAATTTTTAAACATTCGAGAATATTAGTACATTATATCAAATTATAGGGATAAATCGTATATTTTTTAAATATCAAGCGAATACTAGTGTATTATATCAAACAATATGAAACAATTAATAATTTTTTCCACATATTATTTGAATAGATTAATTTAGTCTTTTTATTAGAAAAAGTCTTATCTATTTCAAAAAAAAATTTAAATTAGAGTTTTTTCGATTAACAGTGTTTGAAATTTTTATTAGCTATCAATGGTTGATTGAAAAATTTTACTAAATGCTTTTAAATCAACTCATTGACATGAAATAGCTATAAGCTGCCTCATTCAAACTAAACATTCTCTAAATAACTATTTTTGTCATGTCCAAAATATTTTCTTATGCATTAAGCAAATTGAAAAAAAAGTCTGTCCAGCATTTTGATAATGACGTTATGGGATGCATCATACATTGACAAAGTAAATAAAATAATCACAATTCAACGATAATTATTTATAATAAAATTTAAATGTATGATGAGATGATATTGTTATCTTTCAATTTAATTATATATTTTGAATTTGAGTATTAAACATACAATTATTTTAAAATTTATAAAAAATACGATTTATTGCTCTTGAAATTTTATTCTATATAGATAGAATTAGTCTCAATATATAATAATAATATCTGACTGACTAAAAATATATATAGTTTGGATAAAAATAAAATTCCTCAAGCATTAACTCAAAGTGTTTCTTTTTCTAGTCTTTCAACAGAAGATAAGTAGGAACCACTGTTACAACTGAAATTCTTAAAAGAAAATATACATCCATTATAAAAGATAAAAAGTAGAAAATCAAGTCATTAATACCTAATTTCGAAAAAAAAATAATCATATATATAAAAGGGGACACCTGCTGGTCCAATGGCAAAAAGAGTAATTATTTAGGTAGATAAGGGTTATAAATTATTAAACTAGCAAAGAGGGTGAACCTTAAGCATTTCGTGAGGCGTGCATAAAGAAAGGAGGGAAGCTTCCCCCTACTCTAATCTCACCAAAAGTTACTATCCCCTTTGGGCTTGGGAGGAGGGAAAGTAATTCACCAAAGCAGCTTGGAGAAGAGCTAGTGAGAGTGAAAAAATGAAAATGGGCAACACTGTCTGGAGGGTCTGGGTGGCTATGGCTATAATTTATTCAGCGAGTGTGGGGGAGAAATTGGGTGTTGAAGCAGATCAGGTGGAGCATGTGGTTGGTGAGGATCGCGGCTGGGAACCTGATACTGACGTCGCTTCTTGGTCTTCCACCAGAACTTTCAGAGTCGGCGACAAAATCTGTTAGCCTCCCTCCCTCTCTCTTTCTTTCTACTGTTATATTTCTGCTTTAATTTTTCTTAGAATTCCTTTGCTCATCAATGTTTTTTTTTTCCCCAAATTCATATTTGAATTCGTTAAGTAGCGAAGCAATCGTCTTGGTGACTGTCGAACTCCATTCGAATTCTATGGATTTTATAACTATTTTGAAATTTAATTTAAAAAATATTCTAAATATTTAAATTGGATTCTGAAAAAAATAAAATTATATACATAATAAATGTTCAACTCGATTAATTTTGAATCGAGTTTAAATATATCAGGAGTCAGATTTGAGTTGCGTGGAAGTAACTTCACTGGTTTATGTTCCAATTTTCGAGTAATTTCTCATATGGTTTTGTGACATCTTTTCTTAATTGAGTCACGTGGATGTAATGGGTGGTTTTTACACGTTTGCTATTTGGCTGGAGAGAGCAGGGTTTGCGTACTCCCCAACCCATGGGATAATAGCTGAGGTGAAGAGCGAGGAGGAATATTCGTCGTGCGATGCGAGTAATCCAATCAAGAAATATGCGGACGGCTTAGATAGCATCATGCTGGATGGGGAAGGGATCAGGTACTTCGTGAGCAGCAACTTGAAGAGCTGTAAGAATGGATTAAAGCTGCCAGTGGCGGTGATGCCTGAAGATGCAGGTGATGTTAGCAGCACTTCGGTTGCGGCAGCCGGGCCTACTACGCCCTCCGATTCAGCCCATCATGGTGCCGGCTTTATTGTCTCGTTGGTTGCTGCGTTTTGGGTATTCTATATGCTTGCTTAGATGTTTAAAGAGTTTTATCATTTTCAGCCGATATTTGCTTTATTTATTTTTCCCCTAAAAGTAAAGACATTGCTAGTGACTGTTTTAATTGAGTAACTATGTTCAAGAATTTTCATTATTGGGTTAAATCCCTTCCTCCGGTTTTATAACTCAGTTTTAACTAAACAACGCAACATTATATCTATCAATTCATTCGTATCCGATATTATTAATCTTGTATGATATAATTATGCTCAATACAAACACGGCGAGATCAATAAACCATGTAAAAATTTAAAATATATATACTAATTATATCTAAGGAATCGTTTGGTTCAAAAGTGGACATGGAGGGGAATGAGAATAATTGTTTTTATTTGTGTCATTTGGTTGTTTTTATTAACGACAGAAGATGATAATGAAATTCAATTTGTATATGTTTTATTAAATGATCACATTTATATAAATATATTTATTTTGAAATGTAAATTTGTTGATCAACATTAAAATAATATAATTTTTATAAAATAATATAGTTTAGATTCTCGAATTATTTAAATTTAAATTATATATAAATTCTATTTATTTAAAATAGTTTTATCATTATTAAAATAGACAAATAAAAAACTTTATTAAAAACCATTACAATTTACAAATAAAATTTATGATGAGTTTAGGTAGAATACGAGTTTAATTCTTTAGGTACATGTGCATGCTATCTAAATCCGATTTTATAATTATATAATTTTTTATTTTAATTTTATAGTATTAAATTTTATTTAAATAATAATTAAGCTTACTTTTTTTTTTTTTGAAACTTATAATTAAGTTTACTTAAAACTTTAATTTTATAACTCTATATAGATTTTGTAAATTGAATTATGTTATATTTGATCATTAATATATTTATTTAGTTAAGCCGGTAGTTTTACGGTTATGGGTAATTAAAGGCAGTAATAATCGATTTTGCAAATTTCACAATTATTTTCGTCCTTTCACTTTAAACATTATTGTTTGCAAATAAACATTATTGTTTTATTTATTTTTTTTAACTTTAAATGTCTTTTTAAAAAATTAATTAATTTTCTTTAATTTTACCCCTTCTTTATTGAGTTTCACTGTATTAAGAGTTGTTATAATGTGCATCTGAGTGCACAGTGCTAGGTGCTCTAAATATCTATTCGTGCATGCGTAAGTTAAAATTTACTAACTTTTCTATAAATTCATTATTTAATAACTGTAAATATATTATTTTAATAACAGTAAATTCATTATTTAATAACTATAGATACATTATTTTATAACTGTAGATTCATTATTTATTTTCATAAATCAGTTTCATATTTTTTTTACATTTGATATTTGCTTACTAAGTTTAGATTCATTATTTAATATTGTAGAAATATTATTTTATAATTGTATATTCATTATTTGTTTCATAAAATTCTTTCATCTTTTATTGCGTGTTTAATTATTTGCTCACTAGCTTCAAATTCATTATTTAATAAATGTTGGTACATTATTTTATAACTATAGATTCATTATTTGTTTTCATAAATTTTTTTCATCTTTTCATATATATTTAATTATTTGCTTAACGGTTCATATTCATTATTTAATAACTGTAAATACATTATTTTATAACTGTATATGTTTTTATGAATTTTTTTCATCTTTCCATCTATATTTGATTATTAGATGAGTTATCACAAATCAAACTCTCACATATCACATTCTCAAATGAAATATGTTCATCCATTTGTAATTGAACAAAGAATTACAAAAAAAATAAATCGAACTATATAAATAAAATAAGTAAGAAAATCTTATCAAAAAAATAGAAAGATAAACCGACCAAAAACAATAAATAAAATAAATAAAAAAACAACAGAAAAAATTGTCGAAAACTAAGAGTTGAAAAAAACAATTATTAAATTAAAAAAAACTATTATTATTAAAATAATGTATTTACAGTTATTAAATAATATATCTGACACATGTAAAGTCATTGGGTGCACCTAACATTGTGCACTCAAGCGTATAATATAATTTTCCCTATTATATTAATATCTTAGATATTTGTTGAGCTATGAGTTTGGGCTGTTCATGTGGACTTAACCAAACCCAAGGCCTAAATGTTATTTAATATAAAAGGGATAAGTTAATTTGGAATTAACTTCTTCTACCTACTAATCAGAAAACTAATCTAACGTTAAAAATTAATTGCTCTCCAAAATTCGGTAGAATTTCTACAAAATTTCTATTATTCTTAAGTCATCAAGAGATCAAAAGGGTTCGTGCCGTAAAATTCAGTTCGGATTCTAGTAACCGGTCTTCTTGAGGCATTGAAAACACAAAATTCAAGCTTCAACAAGTTTATGTTGCTATTGTTTATAACATTGGTATCAGAGCCTTAATTTGTATTTTTGTGCTATATTGAGGATTAGAATGCTTAATTGAACAATTTTGCATGAAATTTGGTAAAAATCCTAATTTTGATTGATTTTTTGTGAGATTGATTCTCTTTTTCAAGTCATGAAATTAGTATGATTGGAAATATCTTATCACAAGCTTTCCAATAAGTATTTTTGCAAATTTTTTGGATACTTGGTTGAATTTTTATGATTTTTCAAAATTTCTGATCAAAATTAGAATTCTAATTATTCTAGAAATTAATTTTCTACCTCATCCACACTCAATTAATGTGTTTAATATTCAAACACCATCGTAGAGGAGTCGAATTGTAATTTTTATGGTCTGAACCAGTAGAAAATACCTAAAAATATTGGAAAATGTTTAAAAAAAGGGACTGAACGACCAAAATAAGGTGGTGCGTGCATGTCACGTGCCATACCAAGTGCGTGAAATGGTTACTTGGCAGTTACCGTACAGTTGTCACTCAACGATTGGTCCACCATATTTCAAACGTGATGAGTAAGCTACCAGCCTGTCATGGCGCGATGACGTGGTAGCTTCTCACACGTGGCACCATTTCTATTGGTCCATGTGATCGCCCATTTGACGTGGCTTGCCACATGGCATGGATATGTGGCACCTGTTCGACATGTGGCAATCTCTGGTTGGTCCACGTGGCACGACAGATGGCGCGTATCCAGCACTTGCATGACATCCGTCGACAAATGAAGCACATGGGCAACATTTGTCTGATGCGTGGAGGAGCGTAAGAGGTCGATTACTGTCCTAATTTTTTTTAGAAGCTTAAAATTTAATTTTCTATTTAATGGGTATTTTTCTAAAATTTTTAGAGTATGTTTTGATTGTGTTTTGGATTAAAAAGTGTACAAAAGTGTATGTTTTAACATGATTAGTGGTATGATTTCATTTTTAACTTGCTCTTAGACATATGATTTCATTTTTTTCTTTATACATGTCTCATTATTTCATTACATGTTTGATATATGAAAATAATATATCTTATTATTATATTGAATGAGCAATATATGATATATTATTATGGAACTATTAGATTGGTAGGTTAGTAAATCTCACCTAATAAAAATAATTATGGTGAATATTTAAATTGAACAACAATAACTGAACTATGTTAGTGAAAATTGATTGGATTGTTTAACAAGACTATTGTTTTTGTTATATGAGTTACGTTATTACTGATAAATCTAAAACTTTGTGACATAAGATAACTTGAATTGTGAATTATGCTAATTGAGATTATTGTTTCTAATTAGTTGAAATGGCTGTTACAAAGAGCATTATTACTGATTTGAATTAAGGAGATAAGCTGAATGATAAAAAGTATGATGTTTGGCATCGAAAAATTCAATATCTCCTAGAGGAGTAAGATAGGCTAGAAACAATCACATAACTAATGACTGAGCCCGAGCATGGTAGCTCTGCTCAACATAGGTGGGATGTGGAAGCATATCAAGCCTACAAGTGTAAAGACAAAGTTGCTTCTATATTGATGCTGAGCAGCATAAGGAATGATCTGATGTTGCACTTTGAGAAACACCGTTCAGCCCTGGCAATTTAGGACGTTGTCAAGATCCAATTTAGTAGAACTTCAACTACAAGGCTGCATCAGTTAACTCTTAAGTTTGAAGCTTATAAGAAGAATCATGCTCATATAATAAGGCAGCATCTCACTATCATATCTAACATGATAAGTGAGTTGAAAGCCGCTGGCCACGAGTTGACTAATGAGCAGCAAGTCCAAGATGTGATTCGCTATCTTCCAAAGCTTGGGAGTACATGTGTGTTGACCTTACTCATAATGATAACATCAAGACTTTTGATGATGTTGCTCATCATGTTGAGCTGGAAGAGGATCGTCTTCTCGCCGATAAGCCTATAGGTAAGGCTTATATGATTGAGTCCAAAGACAAAGGAGCTTCGAGCTCTTGACGTAAGAAATGGAAGGGTAAGAATAATAAACATGGCAAGGGAAGTAAAGAAGGCATAGTGATACCTCGCTATGTGGTCGGTTACTGCTGAGTCTATAGTCCAATAAGGAATAGTTTCAGCTAACATTAAACAACTATTAACATGTAAATCAGAAGGATGAATCTGGTCATACAATACCTTTAGCTCAGTGTAATCATGAGCAAAATAACTTGGCTTTCTATAGTTGAAGTAATTCATGTTCTTGCCTTTTTTACCGCCGTGACTTTCCCGCTTATGTTTCTTTCCAAATTCAAAACTCAGATAGATGGTCAAGCAATATGGCAAAGAAGCATGTCAGGCAGTTTAGTTTCACTCTTTGGCAAAGAGGTATCACTCATGGTACCTCACTTTCATTAACTTCAAAGATCACAAATACATACAAAATCCAACCATCTTTCATCTTCCTCCAATGGTTACCATACCAACCAACACAATCTCTCTATATAATTTCATAATTACAACAAAAAGATGATTTTTTTTTGGATTTTCTTACCTCTTAAAACTAGAAACAACCCTTGATCATGCAAGGAACTCATGGGCTCTCTTGCACCAACTTTTTCTCTCCGCCAAAATCTCACCAAAAATGATGATTTCTCAAATCTTGCTTTAATCTTGTTTTCTTCATTGATTTAATGTTAAATCACTTAAAAATAATGAAGAATCACTCCTTTAGATGTTCTAGGTGTATGTGAAAAGGGTTTGGGGTTCAAGGATGAAAAAGATGATAAAAAATGGTGATAAGATCGTAAAAAAGCTTTATATAGTTACCTTTTATGGTCATGAAGGTTCCCTTTCACGACCATGCAAAGTTACTGTAGCGATCGACCTCAAATAGTCATGCTTATCCATTTTTTTTCGATTGTCACAGTCATGACATCCCTTGTCATGGCCGTGACATGATACTTTAATTTTTCATAATTATTGATTTATTTCGTCTCTTTCTTCAAACCAAAGCCAACGCCGACCAATATACCTCAATTATAACTTTATTATAACATTAAATATAACTCATATATACATATAAATTCATAATTATTGATTTAATTACCGAATTACCCCTCACACATGTCTTGTATTTATGCAAAATGATTAGGCCCTAATTAGTGGGTATTACAATTCTCCCCTCCCTAAAAATGTTTCGTCTCCAAAACATATCTAATATATCGTCATGGAACAACTAGGGATACTGAGCTTTCATCCCTTCTTCACCCTCCCAAGTAGCTTCTTTGACCGCATGGTTCCTCCATAGCACTTTAACTAATGGAACTTGTTAATTCTGAAGCTCTTTAATTTCCCTGGCTAGAATACAAATTGGTTCCTCTTCATAAGTCAAGTCCTAACTCACTTATATATCCTCGACTGGTATGATATGAGAAGGATCTAATCGATATCGTCTCAACGTAGAAACATGAAATACATTATGAATCTAACTAAACTCCGGAAGTAAAGTAAGTCTATAAGCAACTGATCCGACTCTTTCTAAAATCTCATATAGTCCTATAAACCTCGGACTCAATTTTCCTTTCTTGCCAAATCTTAAGACTTTCTTCTAAGGAGATACTTTCAAGAAAACTTTATCTCACACTTCATATTCAATGTCACTTCTCTTAAGATCAGCATATGATTTCTGCCTATCAGTAGGTACTTTAAGCTTATCTCGAATGATCTTTACTTTCTCTTCAGTTTCTCTCACTAGGTCTAGACCTTCTATTTTCCTTTCTTTAAGCTCCATCCAACATAATAGCGTACAACATTTCCTACCACACAATACCTCGTAGGGAGCCATATGTATGTTGGATTGATAACTATTCTTATAAGCGAATTCCATTAAAGAAAGAAACTTATCTCAGCTGCCTTCGAACTCAATAATATAATTTCTCATCATATCTTCCAGAATTTGGATAACTCTCTTAGATTGACTGTCTATTTGAGGATGAAAAGCTGTGCTAAAATGTAACTTAGTGCCCAAAGCACTCTAAAGACTCTTCCAAAACTGAAACATAAACTGAGGGTCTTTGTCTAATACAATAAAAACAGGCACACCATGAAGTCATACTATCTCATTAACATAAATCTATGCCAATCGATTCATTGGATAATCTTTCCTAACTGGCAAGAAATGCGTTGACTTCATGAATCTATCCACAATTACCCATATTGTATCATGTCTCCTTGATGTCAACGGTAACCTAGTTACAAAGTTTATAGTAATCTGATCCTATTTCCATTGCGGAATAGAGATTGGATGTAACAAACCTTAAGGCACTTGATGCTCGGCTTTCACTTGCTGACAAATCAGACACCTGGAAGTATACTCTGTAATATTCTTCTTCATACTTGGCCACCAATAACTGCTCTTTAATTCTTGATTCATCTTATTACTTTCTAGATGCATAGCATACTTACTTTCGTGTGCCTCTTTCAATATCCTTTGTCTAAGGTCCTTGTTATTAAGTACAAAAAGTCTACTTTGGTAATATAATCCAGCTCGGGTCTCTCCCCTTTAGACACCAGCTCAGCTATTTTAACTAGCTTACTATCTTATTTATGTGCATCCTTAATCTGTTGAGTCAATATAGGTCGAATATGCAACTCTGCCACTTTCCTAATACTCAAAGCATATGCTACCACATTGGCTTTACCTAGGTGGTAGTCAATCACATAATTATAATCCTTGATGAACTCAAACCATCTTCTTTTCTCAAATGCAACTCTTTTTGTGTAGGTAAATATATCAAACTCTTATTATCAATGTAAATGGAACATTTTTTCCCGTATAAATAATGATGCCAAATCTTCATTGAAAAGACTATGGCTGCTAATTCCAGATTATGGGTAGGATAATTTTGCTCATGTGGCTTCAGTTATCTAAAAGCATAGGCAACTACCTTTCCTTCTTGCATCAACACACAACCCAATCCATTATGAGATGCATCACTGTAAATGACATACTCTCTATCGGGGATCGGTTGTGTCAACACTAGAGCTTCTGTGAGCATAGTCAATATCTAAGGATGCATTTGTTAGACATATAAAATCCCTTGGCTTATGTAGGATGTAAAAAGCTTGTAAATATTGACAGACCACTTATTTTTATTGATATTAAAGGCATATTTGCTTGATTCTTTTGTTTGCGAATATTTTTAAATTATATGAATATATTAAATATGCCAGTTAGCACAATTCGATGAAGAATGTCGATAGATTTAAGATTGATTCTATTACATGAGTAATCACCTTTAATGTTGTTGAGCGAGTAGAGATGAGACCAAAGTTTAAATGACTAAGATGCAATGGGAGCAGTTTCGGTTACACTATTTAAGAGGTCACCTTCATGAGGATCAAGATGAGATTCTTCATATATAAGAATCAATATGAATGACTTCCCCACTATTTATATATCTATTTAGAGGAAGCTGAGTATGAAACTTATTATTTTGGCATAGATGAATGTAGACAAAAGTTTCTGGTTTGGCACATTCAGAACGACAAGACTAAAACTCATATGGTGTTAATTAATTTTAATAAAGAGCATGACATACACTTTTTTATCTTCAAAGAGAAAGAGTTGCTCCACCATAGCATGCATTTCATACTGCATGTGTTTGACGATCTATTGGAAAGCGAAATAATAGATCTCTGCTTCTTTGCTATGTGAGTTCTAGAAATTCTAAATAAGGATTTCAATTTTATTACCCTTTTTGACTTCTAACTATATCATAAAGTGATGAATTAATGTTGGCTATCTTAGGATGTATCCTATGGTCATGAGATGATTCGACCTAATAGAACACTCTTAGAAAAGCGAGTTAATTCTGATCCAATTGATATAAGGGCGAAAGAAAGAATACTTTTACTTAAACACTTATTACTAATATTCACCAGCAGAAGTTATTTCGCTTCATAAAGTTTGAAATAACTTAGAGTACAAAGTAATTGAAAAGGAGATCTAAGTACGAATTCTATAGTGATTGAATAATATTCGACTATGTATATTAAGAAAGATACTTGGGGTAAATAAACACAATATAATGAATAAATATATCATTGGGTTGATGTTTCCTATATGGCCTATGTTTTAGGTTTGTATATTGGAGCTCCCAACATTTATGTGTTTCAGGTCACACGATCCGTTTACCTGTATGAATAATTCTTTTTAAGACTGAAATAATAGAATTTTTTTTGGATGAGTCAAGTCCACTATGGGCAAGTGGGAGATGTTAGGGTTATTGGTTTGAGCTGCCCATGTGAACTTAACCCAGTCCAATGCCCTAATGTTAGTTAATATAAAAGGGAGAAGTTAATTTGGAATTAACTTCTTCTCCCCACTAATCAAAAAACTAATATAACGTTAAAAATTAATTGCTTCCAAAGTTCTATAGGATTTCTATAGAATTTCTATTATTCTCAAGTCATCAAAAGATTGAAGAGGTTCGTGCTGTAGAATTCAGTCCGAATTCTAATAATTGATCTATTCAAAAAATTGAAGACATGAAATTCACGCTTCAACAACTAAGTTTCCGCTGCTATTATTTATAATAATATTACTTTCATTTTTTTATGCATGTATCTTTATCTTTAGTAAATTTTAATAAAATATGAGAAAAGAATGTAAAAAAACTTTAAAAAAATTGATAAAATGTTGTTCCATTATTTTCTTAATATTTGTGCAAAAATAATCACATTTATTTAGTTACTGCTTGGTAAAAATAATCTAGATTATAATATAGTTTGACCATAATTTTAAATTTTTTTTATCAATAATTTATGTTTGGTAAAATATATTATTTTCAAAAAAACTAGATTATAGTCTCTTAAAAAAAATATTCCAACAAGCGTTCAAAAATAATCTACCAGATTATAATTTTTTTTTATTATACCTTTATTTCTATTACTAAATAACATGTTATACTATTTCTTTGTTTTTTACATCCTTCAACCTTTTAACATTTTTCTTTCTTCTGTTTTTATTTTTCCATTTACACTTTCAGTGAGATTTGGTATTTTATAGTATTATATAGTGTTTTTTATTAATTATAAATATGTTATGAATATACAAATTTGAATTTTTATTTTGACATTAAATATGCAATTTTTTTATTATTTATTATTTGGAATTGAAATATCTTATATAATTATTATATTATTTTATATATATATATATATAATTTTTTGTATTATATAATTAAATATATTTTATTAATATAAATATGTCCTTTTACATTTTTTTAACTACTTTTTAACCTAGTTTTACCAAATATTTTTAATTCAGTAAGTTAGATTATCAGTTACAACTAAATTATCAGTTAAAAATTATATTATCAGCTACTTTTACCAAATATAGCCTTAAAGTGGAAGGGAGAGTATAAAAATAAGTAGATTAACAATGAATACATAACGTTTTTTGTTTTTCAAATTGTTGAAATACATAACTTAATTATAATTTGATCAACAAATTATATTATTTGAAATTAATATATGATTCCTACGTTATATATATTTTTCTCTTTTTTTTTTTTTTGGAAAAGTTATAATCCAATTTCAGTGGTTAAAAACCTGCATTTCAGGAAAAAAAAATGTTAGTAATACTTTCTTTTCAATACTCTATTGGACTGTATAATTAGTTCACATCATTAAAATTTAAATTTATAAAATTTATTATTTTATTTGATAAAATAAACTTAATAATATAGAATAATTATATAACCAGTGTTAAAAAAAATGTCGATAGAATTTTCAAAAAGGTTAGTTTACGGAAAAATTTTATTTATCTTTGGATCAGAAAGGGAAAGAAAAGGATAGTGGACTGGACTCAAAATGTTGTATGAAGTGGAATTGATTGATTAGAACCAAATCAAACTAATTTTGATCCATCTTAAGCTCAGTCCAAATCAAACTAATAAGGGGAAATGACACCAATTCCAGTTTTCAAGAGTTTTTTCATTTATATCTCGAAGTTCTTTCATTTCCTTTCTGTGTTTTTATTTTTTAAAATTCCCCAAACCTATAATGTTTTAATCTTTGTTTTCTGCACCTTCCACTATCTTTCCCACCTCAAATCTGGCGTTGATGTGGCTAACATCGGCGGCGACACCGGGAGTGTCAACAATATCGTGAAGGGAGAGACTTGAAACGAGAGGGTTAAGCTTCATGAGCAAAGCAAGAGGCTGACCAATACCTTCGACAGCACCAAGGATGATGACTTGCAGTCAGGAACTGATTCCGATGAAATTAATAAGAGATCTCTAAAAATTCATGAAATGACTTGTTAGATGAAATTAATAAGAGAAAATCAGAAGGAATTGCTTGAGGTGCCTACTTTATTTAACCATGAAGATCAGAATAATTTCTTGTCTCTTTACCTCAGATAATATAGAGAAATGTAAGAAAAATTGATCCAATTTGAGGAAATCAAATAGCCCATAAGTTGAAAGATGAGCCAAGAAAGCTTACTAGTGATAAACAATATTCAAGATTTGGTAGTTCTAAAGGAGGTCAAGCTTCATCGAGATTTGTTTTTTCCCTAGTAAAGTGGAATCCAAGTTGATAAAGAAAATCAAGCATCGATATGCAAAAAAAAAAAAAAATCAAAATAAAAAAACAAATAGATTACTCTGATTGCAACTTACAAGATTCAAGCCCACCTCTACCTTAATCAAACATCATTGTCAAGTTAATGGCATGGGAAAACATATATTGGTGTTAAGGAGCGGTTAATTTTTCTAATTCTACAATGATTTTTTTTCCAATTCAAGAACCAAATTAAATAGTTTCTCCAAATAATAAATTTTATAAAATTAAATTTTGATGTGAAGAATGCTAAACAATTTTAAGATGAGATATGCTTGATATAATTTATGATAACCTTAATAGTAGTTATATATTTATGTTGTTGTGAATTGACTGTTGTGGCTATATTTGGCCTTTGTCATTTAAGTTAATGATTTTTTTGGGCTTTAGAGAATATGATAATTGCTAGTATACTAATTCCCTTCTTGAAAAAAAATAATAATAAAGAAGGAGTGAAAGTTGGGAGTTAGAAAGAATAGTGAGATGGACCGAAATGTACTCATCTTATCTACTCCAAAGTTCGTTTATGGATATGAATATGCTAGTTATACACATATATGACCATAGAGTATTTTCAAGAAAATCAATAAATTAAAATCAAAATAATAGGAGAAATGTGTTACGTGAGGGATAATTACAAAGTTTCAACTTTGACTCTAAGAATAAAAAAAAAAAGGGAAAAAAACAAAGGATAATAAATAGAGAATAAATAAATAAGTGTGGGGAATACACTTGTTTATTGGTATATGCATTCTTTAGCTTAGTTTAATTATCTCTTTTATCTCTATAAGGTGAGTTTATAGTTGCTTTGACTTGTTCGTTCAGCATAAATATAGGGTTCATATTTTGGTACCTTGACTTTGATAATATATATGATTTTGGCTTTAAATTGATTTGGTGCATTAGTGGGACTTAGGGAATGCAAAAGGGGAGTACCAAGCTCATGAATTGTATGGTGATTTTATTGTGATTGTGTGCTCGCATGATTGCTTGTGTTGTCTTCTATGCTCAAGTGTGGGGAAATTTTATGAGTCTAATTATGTTACATATTTCTCTTATGTTACAGAGATTATTTTAGTGATTTTTTATTTGTTTGTCGTAGTTATTGTAATTTTGTATTTTGCAGGTTTGCTAGGAGGGCGAAGGGATTTATGGGAATTTGACTAAACTTGGAGAATTTTTTGCCATCTTTGCATGCTTGTGCTGCTGTTTAGCCTTGCACGCCTGGGTGTCTTTTTGCTGCGTGGAAGCATTGCACGTTTGTGCAGATAATGCACGCTCGTGCTGATAGATGTGTGGCCTTAGATTGCATCTCCTGTGCACGCTCGTGTGGAATGGCAATGTCGTGTTGATTTCAATTCCCTACCTCCTATCACAAGCGTATTGTTTGTTGCGTTCGTGCTGCCTTCCAATACAGTTTTGCATGCCCGTAATCATACCTACATGTGCATGACGATTGTCAGTTCCAGAATTTTGAGTGTGGTTTTGTTGGTCTCTTACTGGTGGGAGATTATTTTGTGGGATTTAAATTAGAAAAGAATTGTATATTAGGAGAATTAGACTCCTAGTTAGGACTTTTTTAATTTACTATTTTAGGCAGACTTTAGTTTAGGTTGGATTAATTCAATTTCATTGTTTTCTTCAATTCATTCATTTGGGAAGAGTACCGTGCTTCAATTTTGAGAAGTAAGGGTCGTGTTCTTGAAGAGGATTGGAGCTGAGTTGAAGACTAAAGGACCAATCTGTCTTCCACTTCGGGTTTACCTTTCCAAGGAGTATCTTTTACTTTTCTATTCTGTCCTTTTTTTATTGTAATGTTTAATTTATTTATTATTATAGACATAACTATTAATACAATAATATTATGCTAAATCATTTTGGAGTACTTAGTTCGCGAAATCCAATTTTATATTAAATTTTAATATTTTTATAGAATAAATTTGAGATTACTTTTTAGTTTTAATTGTACCTATAGTTATTAAATTAGAAATAAAAATTTTATTGTTTAATTATAAGGCAAATCAACAATAATTTAACTTAAAAGTTGGATTGAAAGCTAGTTAACTCATAAGTGATTAATTAGTGATTAAAAGCGAGAACTAAAAATCTAAATTTATTAGCGCTTAATTAATTGAAGGAAAATATATTAGATATATGAAGCTAGGTATCTATTTATTTTCATTGGTTTATTCCAATTATTTACTTGCTTTTATTTAATTTCAGTTTTAGTTTAATTAATCAAACAATCTCAAATATGGTTCAGAGTGTGTAGAAATTTATTTCATTAGTAATTCGAATTAATTTAGAGTCTATAATTGTTCCTTGTGAAATTGACCTTAATGGTGATTTATCATTTTATGATTGGTTATTGCACTTCTATTAACAAATTTTTGTTCATCAGAAGCTAATAAGGATTTATGACAAAAGGAGGATTAGAACAAAACAAAACTTCTTTATGTATTTGATGAATAAAAAAGAGACAATTTTTTCAACAAGGCATCGAGTTAATTTCATTTAGGATTAGTGAATTTTATTTTTATTATATTAAAATTATAATATTTTTTCATTAAAAAAATCACTGACTATATTTTTATTTTATTAAATTCATTTCAGGCTAATTTTTAGCGGTACATAAGCTGTTACGTCAAATTTTCAATAATAAGTCAGTTATTATATCAAACTTCCGGTAATATGTCAGATGCTACATCAATTTTTCAATTACCTAAATTAGAAAATTGGCCAGAAGTGATTTTAATGTAATGAAAATATAATTGAACAATTCTTTTAGGACCAAAATTTTTTTATAATTTTACTATAATAAAAATAAAATTTAGCAACTAAATATCTAGAAAAATAATTTTTCCTTAAAAAACTAGCTATTCATTCTTTAACTTTTTCGATACGACTTTTCTTTTCGTTTCCTTCTTCAGAATTTTCTCGACTTTCGGATTGAAAATAAAAAAATCAAACTGACCTCATCCCACCAAATTTGGTTTTGAATATTTTTTTTTCTTAGAATACTTTCTATTCTTCATTATTGTCTAATACTCATTTTCTAATTAGTTGTGATTAGAACGAATAGAAAGAACAAAAAATTATTTTTAAAAATTTTTCTCTTATCGACCATCAATTAGAAAGTGAATGTTAGAAAATGATGTTTGAAATTGCTATTTAGTATCCTAAAAACATATTTTGAATTTTTTTTATTTTATTAACTAATATTTTTAATTTTTTGTAAATATTTTTTTCAAATATACTTTTAGAAAAATTATCTATTTACCTGTTTCTATCCAAAAATATTTTTTAAAAGACGATACATTTTCTTTTTTTGATCGATATTTTTTGGTGTTCCGTATACTAAGGTTCGTACCTTGTGGGAGTCCGAACATTTCGTCAAAATTATCGTCTATTGTCAAATTTGCGTCAGTTTGCCACATTCTGGCTATTGTGGCATGGATGGATTTAGAAATATACCAAAGTGGACGTTAAGATTATTTTTGCAAAAATTGAGAACTAACTGAAGAGATCTATATGGATCAACTTTTAAAATTTGAGCTAAAAGGACAAGAGTGCAAAGTTTGTGAACTCAAATATTCATTTATGGTCTTAAGCAAATATTAAGATAATGGAACTTCAAATTTTCATCAAATAATGTTAAAAAGATGATTTTACGATAAAGGAGGAAAACCATTATGTATATATTAAATGTTCAAAAGATGGTTTCATAATTCTATCTTTATATGTTGATAACATGTTGATAGCTGGAAATGATAAGAAGTTGATTGATATTACCAAGAAATGATTATCATCGAACTTCAAAATGAAAGACAAGGGTGAGGTTAGCTATGTGCTTGGTATTAAAATCCTTAGGAATCGCTCAAAAAAATTTATGAATTTATCTCATGAGACTTACATTAAGAAAATATTGGAGCGTTACCATATGCATGATTGCAAATCAGTAGATACCCCAAAGGAATATGAGCCTTAAGTCTTGATACGTATCCCAAGACATTTGATGAAAACAAACTAATGTCAAAAGTACAATTTCTTCAATGTTGTTGGTAGTTTAATGTATGCAGTGTGTGCACGTATTCAGACATTTGCTACACCTTTAATATAGTGAGCAAATTTTAATATATTCTAGATCTGAAACACTCGATAGTAATATAAAGGGTATTGAGATATCTAAGAAGAACTTCAGACTATATTCTGTGATATCGAAGGAAGAATTTGCGCTAAATTGGTAATACATATGTTGATTAGGAAAGCGATCTTAATCAGCGCAAATCGATTTCTGGATGTGCATTCTTGCTGAACAACTTAATTTCAAGAAGTAGCAATCTTGTGTATCTTTATCAAGAGTAGAAGCTGAATATGTAGCATGCTCCTCAGCTATACAAGAAATAGTTTGGTAAAAAAAGTTTTTGCAGCACATAAAAATTATTTAAGTCAGCATATGAACCTGTAACAATTTATTGTGACAGTATGTATGCATTAACATATGTTAAGGATCCGAAATATGGTTAAAAGACCAAACATATTCAGTTTAGATATCGCTGTGTTAGAGACTTGATCTGATAGAAGAAAGTGATCTTGAAATACATTCCTACGAGTGAAATAGTAGCAGATCCATTTACCAAACCAATAGTTAAAGATGTATTCATTAGACATGTGAGATCCCTGGGCTTATGTAGGATGTAGTCGACTTGTATATACTGACAAACTACTTGTATTTAACTTATAATGACGTGGAGTGCATTTCTCATAATTCGCTAGTTTTATAGTTATTTCTATTATATGAATATGTTGGAAATGCCAATTAGCACAATTCAATAAAGTATGTCGATAGACTTAGATTGACTCTTTCATATGAGTAATTGCCTCTGGCGTTGTTGAACGAGTAGAGATGAGACCAAAGTTTGGATGACCAAGACGCAGTGGGAACGGATTTAGTCATGCTATTACATAAAAAAGTCGCATTGTTGAGGATCAAGATGAGATTCTTCAAAAATATATATGAATCAATATAAATAATTTCCCTACCATTCATATGTCTATTTAGAGGAAGTTGAATGTGAAACTTGTTGTTTAACATTATTGAATGAGTAAACAAAAGTTTCAGGTTTGGCACTTTAAAAGTGACAAGACTAATATTTATATGATGTTGTTTATTTTATAATTAAGAGCAAGACATATACTCTTTGATCTTCGAAAAAGAAAGAGTTGCTCTATTGAAGCATGTACTTCGTACTGCATGAGCTAGACGACTTATAAGTAAACGAAAGAATGTATATCTGTTTATTCACTATATGAGTCCTTGATATCCTAAAAATGGATTTCATTTATATTATTATCCTTTATGACTTTTAACTATATTATGACGTAATAAATTAATGTTGGCTATCTTAGGATGTATATTATAGCCATAAGATGAGTCGACTTAATGGAACACTCATAGAGGAGAGAGTTAATTCAAATCTGATTCGTATGAGGGCAAACGAAAGAGTATTTCTGTTTATACACTCATTGCTTATATTCACCAATCAGGGTTATTTCGCTTGATAGAACTTGAAATAACTTAGAGTATAAAGTAATTAAAAGAATGATCTGAGTACATATTTTTAAAGGATTGAATGATACTCGATCATGTGTATTGAGAAAATATTTAAGATAAATAAGCATATTGTCAAGAGTAATTACATCATTGAGTTGATGTCTCATATATGGTCTATGGTTAGGTTTGTATTGGAGCTCCCACCATTTGTGTGCTTTAGGTCGCACGGTCCATTTGCCTGTATAAATGATTTTCTATTCAAATTTAAGTTATTATAATGATGTTTTGGGATGAATCAAGTCTACTATAAGCAAGTGGGAGATGTTGAATTTTGTGGGTCTGGGCCGCTTATGTAAGCTTGATCTAAGCCCAAAACCCATATGATTTTAATATTTAAGAGGCAGTTTTATTTTATAATAAATTGCTCCTAAGAACTTGAATTCTTCTTCCTCTCCAATCTCTAAATATTTTATCTCTCACAATTCATCTAAGAGGATTAAGAAGTATTCGCACTGTGAAATTCTGCTCCAAATTCTTGTAACCGGCGTTCCTGAAGCATTGAAAACATAAAATTTATATTTTAATAAGTAAGGTTTCGCATCCAATCTCGTATTACAGTGCCTATTTATTCTCATTGTTTTATTTTGGTTATTTACTTGCTTTTATTTAATTTCAGCTTTAGTTTAATTAATCAAATCATCTCAAATATGGTTTGGAGTGTTTAGAAATTTATTTTTATGTATCCATCAGTAATTCGAATTAATTTAGAGTCTATAATTCTTCCCTGTGAAAATTGACCTCAATGGGGACTTTATCATTTTGTGATTGGCTCCACTTGCTATTAACAAATTTGTGTTCTTCAGAAGCTAATAAAGGATTAATGATAAAAAGAGGATTAGAACAAAACAAAACATCTTTATGTATTTGATGAAGAAAAAAGAGACAATTTCTTCGGCAAAGCATCGGATTAATTTTATTTATAATTATTAAACTTTATTTTTATTGTATTAAAATTATAAAATATTTTTCGTTTAAAAAAAATTACTGAATTATATTTTTGTTTTACTAAAATTATTTCAAGCCAATTTTCGGCAGCATATTAGCCGTTACATCAGATTTTCAGAAATAAATCAGTTGCCATATCAGACTTCGGTGATATGTCAGCTGCTATATCAATTTTTCAATTACCTAAATTAGAAAATTGACCAAAACTGATTTTAGTATAATGAAAATATAATTAAACAACTTTCTTAAAACTAAAAAATATTTTATAATTTTATTGTAATAAAAATAAAATTTTAGTGGTTATAAATAAAATTAATATAAAAACGTAGAAAAATACTTTTTCTTTAAAAGACTAGCTATTCATTCTTTTAACTTTTTCGATATGACTTTTATTTTTGTTTCCTTCTTAATTTTCTTGACTTTCGGATTGAAAATAAAAGAATCAAACTAACCTTATCCCACCAAATTTTGTTTTGAAATTTTTTTTTTCTAAGAATACTTTCTATTCTTCAATATTATCTAATACTTATTTTGTAATTAGTTGATGATTATAACGAATAGAAAAACAGAAAAAAAAATTATTTTTAAAAATTTTTATCTCATCAACAATCAATCGGAAAGTGAATATTAGAAATGTATGTTTAGAATTGTTATTTAGTGTTCAAAAAGCTGATCTTAAATTTTTTTATTTAATTGACTATTTTTTAATTTTTAGTAAATTTTTTTCAAATTTACTTTTAAAAAAAAATATCTATTTACTTGTTTTTACTAAAAAAAAATTTATTTTTTAAAATTTAATAAAATTAAAAATATAAATTTTTTTTATAAAAATATTTTTTCCAAATATAATAGAAAACACTCCAAAGTATTATTATTTTTTTTTAACATCCCAAAGTGTTAAAAATTGGAAAGTGTTATACGCGTTCCTTAAGACAAAAAATTAAAAAATTGGAAATACTATTCCACATGGGACCCATTAATAATTTTTTCCTTAGAAAAATAATTGCTTTGTTTAGTTGGTGGGATGGTTGTTGACGGGGACAAAAAATAAATTACTAAAATCTATGAGATTACCTCATTTAATTTGTGCTTTGATTATTTATTTTATAAATGAAAGTTTTACAAGGGAGAGCATAACTCTGATTTGGTGTGCCCGACCCCACTGGATGATGACGCACTGGATGACTACTTTTGGGTCCCACCTCAGTGACGCATAT
>CATIWF010095553.1:0-12024 GCA_949630135.1 Balakata baccata
TTCTTAAAAGTTATGGATAAATGCTCAAGGTTAACATGAAAAGTGTGTTTTCATGTCATGCAATATTTGATTGCATGTTTCGGTAAAATTAAAAATTTTTGAAATCTATAATTTTGACCGAGACCTAGAGCTCCCCTCAATCCAAATTAAATAAAATGATTCTGCTGCCATCCAACATTTATATCATGCAGACCAAAGGCAAGTCCCGACAGGGAAAATAGGTGTCCCAAGCGGGAAACCTTTCCCAACCACAAGATGACCTTTCCCGGGCGGGATTCGGTTTTACCTACCAAAATATAAAATAAGCCAGAATTGACCATAAGGCCCTTCAAAAATCCATAATACCCCTCAAAAATCTACATAAATTCTAGGCCCTAAATTGTGGCGTTACAATACTAGACTACCAAATACAAGTTGTGAATAGGGGGCGCTCTTAGAGCTGAAGCCACCCTACCCACATGATCATAAATGTCTGTATCTATACCTGAGATAAGAGCGCGCTTGGAGCTGAAGCCAACTTGTCTCATGATCAATATTAATAGTTACTAGCAATTCAGATCAAGGGCACTCTCGGAGTTGAAGCCACCTTGCCCAATAATAAGACATGGATAAACCTACGATACCATAACCACCCTTAATGGTATGCCATCTATCCTATAGTCAGTCCTAATATGAGTAAGGGAATTTAAGTCATTTCCTTTATTCGCATGTGCCATATTCCATAATCGTAATACACTTCAGTGATATCGCATGACAAACTAAACACTGTAACATATTCTCATCATATCATCATATACATGTCCATTTAACTCATGTCATGCCATAACACATAGTAGATCATACCATAATCAACACATCCATGTTTTTCACATTACATCATAATAGGTTAGGCATATGTATTCCACATCATCAAAACTGGCATCATAACCTTTCATACAAGCATGTTTGTACCTTAGCATATTGTGGCGTGCCATTTTGGCATTAGTGCCACTGGCCTGGCCCATCACTTGGTTTTGCAAGCCTGGGGTCGTGTGAGTCTGGATCAGGACTCCCCTTTTCCAACCGGGAAAGGCCCAACATTAGCAATGTGAAACTCGGTTTTCACATGCTACCTCAAATCTCTTGATTCCAATGCATAACACAAGTTTCTAAAACACTATAGAACTAAGAAACAAACCATATTGTCATTTTAAACATGCCATAAACCATTGATTCCATAATATGCCAATAATTCATGAAAAACATGAATAATCAAATGTCTTAAATCTATATAATCAACACCAACTCATGTAGATCATAATACATGGCATTTAGATACAAAACATCCAATATACCTAGATATTAGCAAACATGCAGCTAGAAAGCAAATAAACATGATATATGTACAAAACTATAACAATGGAGCTGAAACCCTCACTATCAACATCTCTTGCACATTTTGATGTTCATTTCAGTCTTCTGCCTTATTCTCTAGCATTAAACATGCAAATCAAAGATCACAAACTGTTCTATAGGTATAATTTCGAAATATTGGAAAAACCCTAATTAAATGACAATAAATGATCAAACCCAATCTAAGAGTGATAGAGAACGAGATATTTACTAAATCCCCCTTTGGAAGTCAAGAATAGAGGTGAACAAATCTGATTCTAAGGGCTGTTAACTTGTGTTCTTGATGAAAAATACCAAAAACCCTAATAAATCCTTGATACAATAATCCCCATCGAGTTTTTAGGTGTTGAGGCGATAGAAAATCAATGGAGAATGAATGAGAGGGTTTCTGGAGTGTCTAGGGGGTGTAGGTGTCGACTGGGTTTCTAATTTCTACGGAGTAAAGTGCAAAAACATGTATTTATAACGTGCAGACCAGAGGCGAGTCCTGACAGCGAAAAAGAGTGTCTCGAGCTGGAAACCTTTCCTAACCGTGACATTACCTTTCTCGAGTGGGATTCGGTTCTGCCTACCAAAATATAAAATAAGCCAAAATTGATCCATTTTATATTCTTACCATAATACCCCTCAAAAATCCGCATAAATTATAGGCCCTAAATTGTGGGCGTTACACAATGAGAGATATTTTTTTCCAACGTCATATCACAGTATTACATTGTAACATTTGGCACTTTAGCATAGCATCACCGATTGACTATAGACAAAATATATATTACATATGTTAATAATTCAAACATTGCTTCTAACTATTTCAAGTAATAAGCTAAAGGTCATATGTATACACATTACTACATATTCACTATATTCATACATATGCAGACATACAACCCAAAAAATAGATGATATGTTCCTATATATATGTAAAATGTAAGGAGAGAGATTGATGAGGCTTGGTTGGTGACTTTTGATCCATAACGTCTATATGCACCTTCCAAAATGAACTAGCTATTTTCTCTACCATAAAAGTGATGTAATTTGGTGAGTTGCAAGTCAATGAGAATAACCATCAAAAGTTTTCTAGAGTACCAAGCAAACCATAATTACAAGTAATAGCCATCATTCATATGCATTTTATATGTCATTCTATTTATCAATATCATATGAATATAAATAATATTAAATCATGTAAACATTTCATCTACTTATGCTTATGATTGTGTCATTTTCCTTTTGTTATGACTAAACTAAACGGACACTACCCCAAGTTTCCATGAGAACATTTGCATTTGCTAGCTAGCTTAATCATTTGTAATATTTGCACATTTGTTGTTGGAGTTTGCACATGCATCTTATACACATTATGCAGCGGAAATAAAATTTTACAAACTCCCAGAAGAAGAATCAACCTATGTGGCCATGAACAATTAAAACTATCTAATAGCAGAAGTATATTACCTTTCAAAATAAGTACCCTTTCTTTGATTTTCTTCCTTACCGGGTTGTAGCAAACTAAGGATTACCTCTTATGGTATCTACATGAAGGGAGAAATGAGAAAACCGTTTAGAGAATTGGTTGGATTAATCTATTGTACTAGTAATAGAATTAATCCTTGAGAGAAGAGGAATTAACTCTTTAATTCTCTAGGCAACAACTTCTGAAATAGTCTGAAAGAGAACTATTTATAGTCCATATCGAATTAGGGTTTGTAACTCTTGATTATAGAATCCTAATCAGATTAAAATTCCTAATCTGTCACATGTCCTAATCGGGGAACTTATTTCCCGGTCGGGAAACTGCACATATCGAGCGAGTCCCGGTCGGGAAACCACCTTTCCTAATCAGGACTTGGTTCTATTTAAATCCAGTAGCTATTTCTGATCGAGACATTCCTTTTCTCGATCGAGACCTTTGTCCCGTCCGGATGTCACGTCCGTAATATAGACCCTGACCGTATATGTGTATTGCTGTCATTTGTACCGCAATACAGAGGTGTACCGACCAGAGCTTAAATACAGACATATGAGAGTGAGAAATCTAATTCAATATGGTAATATGATGCTTAAAATGAATATTAAGTTGACTTGATGAAACATTATGATTTCGTGCCACGCACGTAAACCAAGGCAATAGACTGGACCAAGAATACCGGGTTTTTACCCAGCAGTGAGAATTCGAGTTAAGCATACTATAATGGGGAGAATAATATTTTAAGGCCATAGATGAAGATATATGGAGATATTGTGAGGTTAAGGGCTCCGATTTGCAGAAATAATATTTCCAGTGCAGATTTACAGTCCGATATTCCGATTGAGAGTTAGAGATATGCGTTTACTATCGCAATGATGCCAATGTGATCACAAATGAATTCTAATATTTTTAAAATTGATAATTTAAAAATCGAACTTCAGATGAATTTTTACGGGCATGATTTAGAAAAATGACTAAACCACAAAAACATAATTTTTGCACTGGTGGTGGTTTCACAAAATTGGAAAGGCCATTCCGAAGAGAAAATTTTCTGAGAATATTGGTATATTCAAATTGAGGAGATAAGGTTATTTGAAATATGAAATTTAAGAAAATAAATTTGCTCAAGTACTAAATTGAAACATTTGGAAAGTTTGTGGAAAAAAGTCCAAAGTCAAAGTTTACTTTGGATTAATTTGGATAAAATCTAAAATATCTTTTTGGTTCATTTTAATTGACCAAGAGGAGTAAGAATTAAGCTCAATTAATATTGATTAACCACTAATCAACTATAAAAAGTCAAAAAAATGCCAAAAAATTCGACAATTCATCATTAAAAAAAACCCATCATCATCATCATCATCTTCTTCTTCTTCTTCTTCTTCTTCCTTTGCACAACCAACATACCATTTCCTTTAATTTCTTTCAATTTTCTCTCACAAATTACCATAATCCAAGCCTAATAAGGTATAAAGAATTAAGTACTAGTGAAAAAAATACTTTTGGAGAAAAATCAAATATTGGTCAAAAATTCCAAGAAAATTTGAGGTGAGATTTTCTTTACTTTTCTTTCAAATTTTTATTGATTTAAGTTGGTTTGGATGATTATTGTGAATAAATTTTAGTTTGGTGGTATGTTTGAAGTTGAATTTGTTAAAAGGAGGAATTGAGATTTTGTAGGAAAATTATGGAAAAAATTAAATAAAAATAGACAATGAGTAGAATGAGACTTGAGGAAGATGGATATGATGAAAAATTGATGAGTGATTTTATATTTGATATTTTCTATAAATGACTGCTATTATAAATTACTATACCATTGAGTTGTATAACTCAGTAAGGGAGTTTATTTTTCTTTGTGCAGGCTTAAGGTGAAGATAAAGCAACAAACATTATAGATATAAAGTCGCTGATAGTGGACCCCACACTATGGAGCCAAGCAGTAGTGGTAGTTATTCCGAGCGGGTTGGCCTTTTCTTTTATATTTTATTATTATGGCATTAATGTTGTAAAAAAAAATTTTAAATACTCATATACAAGGGTACATAAGTGGAGAGTGAGTTTAGAATTAGATTGCATATATTCTTATTTTATTTCTTCTTCTACTTAAAATAAAATGTTATAGTATTTTATGTAATTAATTAAATATTTTGGTTTTTGGTTTTTTTTTTTGTAAATCGTAACACTACTTATCAGTCTGGTATATGATGATATATACGAAAGGATAAGGGGTGTTACAATTTTATTGGTATCAGAGCTAAATTTAGGCGATTCTAGGACAGAAATGGGGTAGAACTAGAATTGTATGTTCATGCATTGGTTTTTTAAAAGTATTTTGAATACAAAAAGAAACTGCTACTACTTCCTAATGTGGGTCACTATTTGGTTTTGTAGGGCGATAGATCTCGATTACGGAGAGTCAAAGAAGAGACTCCCGAGGAATATGAGCGATTGCAGAGAGTCAGAGAGGAGACTACTGAGGAATATGAGCCATTACGACATGATAGGGAGGAGACTCCTGAGTCATATATATCATCGAGTACAAATGCTTCGTATCCTCTCCGACGACAGAGGGTAACTAAGGGCAATATATCTACCCGCAGATCTGATATATCACATAGATCTGATAGACCACATAGACATGATAGACATGCTCTGATTTCGAGTTCAACGAGAGAGGAGCTATTAGAGGATATGGCGGAGATCTTACGACATTCTACCAGACCAGTTACTACAGAGATGCAGTTTGAGAAGCTTTGAAAGTTGGGAGCTACAGATTTTTACGGCTACAATGAAGATGACGCGGTAGTTGCTGAGTATTGGCTAGAAAGAATAGAGAGGATATTTCGATAGAAGGACTGCACATTAGTACAGAAGTATAAGTATGTGGAATATCTACTGTAGGAGGGGGCTTATGATTGGTGGAAGAATATGTTACAACATCCCCAAACACCTGATCTGTCAGCATGGAGTTTTTTTTGGAACAGTTCAAGAAGAGATATATTCCTAGGACCTTTATTGACCGAAAGACGCAAGAGTTCCTAAATCTCAAATAGGGGGATATGACCATAGAAGTATACTCGTCTTAGTAAGTATGCAAGGGGTATCATTATTGATGAGATTGACAGATGCCAAAGGTTTAAGAAGGGACTATAACCCCCTATCAAGGCTAGATTAGCAGGATCACAGATCAACGAGTTTACTACTCTGAGGACAGCTGTAGAAGCCGTTAAGGAAGCTGTTGCTGAGGAAATGAAGACAGTATATCCAAGCCGCAATAAGAGACCTTTCTTTCAATCGAGTACAGGCTCCTCAACTAGTAAGAAGACTAGGTTTTCTTATAGTAGATTCCAAAGTGGGTCTAGAGGTTCAGGTGCACTAGCCAGGCAGGGTCAGCCCACAAGATCAGCACCCTCAGTTGCCAGTACTCCAGGTTCAATTGGAGGAAGATATGTTACATATCCTCAGTGTCAGCAATGTGGTCGGTATCATATTGGGGAGTGTCAAATGAACACCAGGGTGTGCTACCACTGTGGTGAGACAGGACATTTCAGGAGGGATTGTCCACTTTTAGGTTAGACTATAGAGACTGCTAGAGAGAAACCTATTCAGACACATGGATCTATACCTGTCAGAGGTAGAGGCAGAGCTCAGATTAGAGGTGGTAGGATAGGGACAGTACATACTGGGTCTGAAACAGTGAATAGACTAGGAGGTAGCCATATAACACCTGCTAGAGTCTATGCCATCAGAGCTCGAGAGGAGCAAGACGCCCCTAATGTAATTGTGGGTAAATTTTCTTTACTTGGCTCAGATATATATGTTTTAATAGATCCGGGTTCCACACACTCTTATATATGCACTACATCACTAGTTAGGGATGACATAGTGACTGAGACATTAGCATATGATATTATAGTGACAAATCCCCTGGGTCACAGTGCCAGGGTTAATAGAGTGCATCGACAGCTACCCTTGGTGAGTTAGGGTGAGCTATATTTAGTAGACTTAATTGAGTTACCATTCCATGAGTATGATGTCATACTAGGTATGGATTGGTTAGCTCATCATGGAGCTGTAGTTGACTGTATAGCTAGGAAGGTTATTTTTAGGAAGCCCGAGGTAAGGATCGAGTAGTATAGGATGTTTGAGTGAAGGTATCATCTAATGTAATTTCATCTATGAAGGCCCACAAGTTGATTAGGAAGGGCAATAAAGCTTATTTAGCATATGTAGTTGATACCAGGAAGGAGAGTCCGAGGCTTTAGGATATTCCTACAGTATGTGAGTTTTCTAATGTGTTTCCTAAGAATTTGCCAGGATTGCCTCCGGACAAAGAAATAGAGTTTGCTATTGAGTTACTACCTGGTACCGTACCCATACCTATAACACCATACCGAATGGCACCAGTAGAGCTGAAAGAGTTGAAAATGCAATTGCAAGAGTTATTGGATAAAGGGTTCATTAGACCTAGTGTGTCACCTTGGAGTGCTCCTGTGTTGTTTGTGAAGAAGAAAGATGGCACCCTACGGTTGTGCATTGATTATGGACAATTGAATAAGGTGACAGTGAAGAATAGATACCTATTGCCACGAATAGATGACATGTTTGATCAGCTGAAAGGGGCAGGGTATTTTCCAAGATTGATTTGAGATCGGGATATCATCAGCTAAAGATTAAGGATAGTTTCAGGACTTGGTATGGCCACTACGAGTTCCTAGTCATGCCATTTAGGTTGACGAATGCGCCGACAGCATTTATGGATATGATGAATCGGATCTTTAAGCCTCATTTAGACCAGTTTGTGGTAATCTTTATATTGATGATATATTGGTCTATTCTAGGGATAGAGAGGAACATGATCGACATCTTCGGATTGTGCTTCAAATTTTAAGAGAAAAACAGCTTTATGCCAAGCTATCGAAGTGTGAGTTTTGGCTTGAGGAAGTTAATTTTCTAGGTCATGTGGTATCAGCAGATGGGATCAGAGTTGACCCTAGCAAGATTGAAGCCATACTTAATTGGAAGCCACCTTGAAATGTAACTAAGATACAGAGTTTTCATGGGTTAGCTGGCTATTACAAACGATTTGTGAAGGGTTTTTCTTCAATAGCCACACCTATGACATGGTTGCTCCATAAGGACGTCAAATTTGAATGGACAGACATGTGTCAGACTAGTTTTGATTGACTAAAGGCAATATTTACAAAGGCACCAGTTCTAACGCAACCTAGTCTAGGAAAAGATTTTGTGGTATATAGCAATGCTTCATTGAATGGTTTAGGCTGTGTACTGATGCAAGAGGGTAAGGTGATAGCTTATGCTTCCAGATAGCTAAAGCCGCATGAGAGAAATTATCTTACTCATGATCTGGAGCTAGCAGCTATTGTTTTCGCCTTGAAGATCTAGCGACACTATCTGTATGGAGAGAAGTGTTACATCTATACAAATCACAAGAGTTTGAAATATTTACCCTCGCAGAAAGAGTTGAATCTTTGATAGAGGAGATGGTTGGAGCTTATTAAAACTACATAATTGACTATCAACCTGGAAAAGCTAATGCAGTGGCTGATGCTTTGAGCTGAAAGACTCTAGCAGAGTTACGGATCCCACCTACATTATTTCAGCAGATCAAAGATGCTTACAAACAGGATCCTAGGCTTGTGATGATTAGTGAAGCTATTTCCAAGGGAGAGAGACCTGAGTACTCAATGAAAGCAGATGCTAGTATTTATTTCAGAAATAAATTATGTGTGCCTGATATGCCTAAGTTGAAACAAGAGATTCTAAAGGAGGCATATGAGTCAACTTATGCTATGCATCCCGGTAGTAACAAGATGTATAAAGATTTGAAGCTCTATTATTGGTGGTCGGGGATGAAGAAAAGATGCCTAACATGTCAGCAGGTGAAAGTAGAACACCAATTGCCATCGGGATTACTGCAACCTATCGCCATACCGGAATGGAAATGGGAAAGAGTTACTATGGATTTTGTGTCAGGACTATCTCTGACTCAAAGAAGACATGATGCAGTATAGGTGATTGTTGATAGGTTGACCAAGTCTGCACACTTCTTGCCAGTTAAGAAGGACTATTCCTTAGATCGGTTGGCAAAGTTATATGTTCAGGAGATAGTCCGATTGCATGGTGTGTCGCCTTCTATTATATCTGATAGAAATCCCAGATTTACATCTCAGTTTTGGAAGAGTCTACAAGGATCATTGGGTACTCGAGCTTTTCATCCTCAGACATATGGACAATCGGAGTGGGTAATCCAATTATTAGAGGATATGCTTCGAAGTTGTGTGATTAAATTTACAGGAAGCCGGGACAAGTACTTGCCACTGATGGATTTTATGTATAACAACAGTTACCAAGCAAGTATTGGCATGGCCCCATATGAAGCATTGTATGGTAGAAAATGCAGAACTCCAGTATGCTAGACAAAACTTAGTGAAACGAAGGTTTTGGGACCTAATTTGATTCAACAGATAGAGTAGAAGATTAAAATGATTAAAGACAGGCTCAATGTAGCTAGAGATAGATAGAAGTCTTATGCAGATTTGAGACGAAGAGACATCGAGTATGAGGTTGGTGACAAAGTGTTTCTAAAAGTATATCCATGGAAGAAGGTGCTTTGTTTTGGTAGAAAAGGCAAGTTGAGTTCTACATTTATTGGGTCTTTTGAGGTAATCGAGCGAGTGGGACCAGTAGCCTATAGATTGGCTCTACCTCCTGAGCTAGAGAAGATTCATAATGTGTTCAACATATCAATGCTCAGAAGGTACAGATCAGATCCGTCCCATATCCTTCGAGTAGAAGAAATCGAAGTACAGCCAGATCTATCATATGAAGAAGAACCGATAGCTATTTTGGCAAGGCAAGTGAAGCAACTACGAAACAAGCAAGTACCTTTGGTGAAAGTCCTCTGGCGAAGACACTCGGCCGAGGAAGCAACATGGGAAAGCGAGGATATCATGAAGAGTCAACATCCTCTGTTGTTTAGCAATGATTTACCAGGTATGATTTCGAGGACGAAATCTCTTAAGGGGGAGAGAATTGTCATGTTCGCACCCTGACCGTATACGTGTATTACTGTCGTTTGTACCACAGTACGGAAGTGTACCGACTAGAGTCTAAATACGGACATATGAGTGTGAGAAATCTAATTCAGTATGATAATATGATGCTTAAAATGAATATTGAGTTCATTTGATGAAATGTTGTGATTTCGTGTTATGCACATAAACCAAGGCAACAAACTGGGCCGAGAATACAAGGTTTTCGCCTAGCGGTGAGAATTCGAGTTAAGCATACCATAATGGGGAAAAATAAAATTTTAAGGCCATAGATGAAGTTATATGGAGATATTTTGAGGTTAAGGGCTCCGATTTGCAGAAATAATATTTCCAGTGCAGATTTACAGTCCGATATTCCGATTGAGAGTTAGAGATATGCGTTTACTATTGCAATGATGCCAATGTGATCACAAGTGAATTCTAAGATTTTTAAAATTGATAATTTAGAAATCGAACTTGAGATGAATTTTTACGGGCATGATTTAGAAAAAGGACTAAACCGCAAAAATGTAATTTTCGCACTAGTGGTAGTTTCGCAAAATCGGAAAGGCCATTCCGAAGAGAAAACTTTTTGAAAATATTGGTATATTCAAATTGAGAAGATAAGGTCATTTAAGATATGAAATTTAAGAAAAAAAAATTACTCAAGTACTAAATTGAAACATTTGGAAAGTTGGTGGAAAAAAGTCCAAAGTCAAAGTTTACTTTGGATTAATTTGGATAAAATCCAAAATATCTTTTTGGTTAATTTTAATTGACCAATAGGAACAAGAATTAAGCTCAATTAATATTGATTAAGCACTAATCAACTATAAAAAGTCAAAAAAATGCCAAAAAATTCAACACTTCATCATAAAAAAAAAAAACCTATCATCTTCTTTTCCTTCTTCCTTTGCACAACCAACATACCATTTCCTTTAATTTCTTTCAATTTTCTCTCACAAATTATCATAATCCAAGCCTAAGGAGGTATACAGAATTAAGTAGTAGTGAGAAAAATATTTTTGGAGGAAAATCAAATATTGGTCAAAAATTCCAAGAAAATTTGAGGTGAGATTTTCTTCACTTTTCTTTCAAATTTTTATTGATTTAAGTTGGTTTGGATGATTGTTGTGAATAAATTTTAGTTTGGTGGTGTGTTTGAAGTTGAATTTGTTAAAAGGAGGAATTGAAATTTTGTAGGAAAATTGTGGAAAAAATTAAATAAAAATGGACAATGAGTAGAATGAGATTTGAGGAAGATGGATATGGTGAAAAATTGATGAATGATTTTATATTTGATATTTTCTATAAATGACTGCTATTATAAATTATTGTACCATTGAATTGTATAACTCAGCGCGGGAGTTTATTTTTCTCTCGTGCAGGTTTAAGGTGAAGATAAAACAACAAGCATTGTAGATATAAAGTCGCTGATAGTAGACCCCACAATATGGAGCCAAGCAGTAGTGGTAGTCATTTAAAGCAGGTTGGCATTTTCTTTTGTATTTTATTATTATGGCATTAGTGTTGTAAAAAAAAAATTTAATATGCATATACAAGGGTACATAAGTAGAGAGTGAGTTTAGTATTAGATTGCATATATTCTTATTTTATATCTTCTTCTACTTAAAATAAAATATTATAGTATTTTATGTAATTAATTAAATATTTTGGTTTTTGGTTTTTTTTGTAAACCGTAACACTACTTATCAATCTGGTAGACGACGGTGTATACAGAAGGATAAGAGGTGTTACACCTGGAATTACATTCTTTGTAACATCCTCGACTTTCCCACATGCATTATGAAACACATTACATTTAGACATATTCATTTTATATATGTCATTCACATGAAACACATGCATACAAAGGGATTTTAGCTAGAACATGCTCACGATGTAGACTTGCTACCGATCGGTTTATCGTAATAAGAGCAAGTCACACGTGTCAAGTTATAAGTTAAATAAGGATGATAAGGTATTGAAATAAGTTAATTAAATGACATAAATTAAAAAAAAAAAGGAAAAGGAAAAGGAAGAAAGGACAAAAGAAGAGAGGCAGCCTTTGGCTTATTAGTGCTGCCCACTTTGCTTCTTTTCACA
>CATIWF010095556.1:0-10002 GCA_949630135.1 Balakata baccata
ATTAATTTATTTTAATCATATACAAAATGAGTTAAGTTTTTAAAATTTATTTGCATAGTATAATATAATTTACTTTTATATAAATTATAAGAATCAAATATAATTAATAACAATTAATATTTAAATTATATGTGATTTAATTACATGATAATTAAAAGTAATGATAATTAAAAGTAAGTAAAATTAATGAAATAACAAATTTTTTTTTTTATAATATAACATGCACTTCTATAATTCACTATGAATAAAATATTATGATAAGACGAAACAAATTAATAAAAAACGAAAAAATTATATAAAAATCAAATGATGATTAATGAAAAATCTAATATGTAATAATAATGTACATCATGCCAACTTGATTATATTAATTATTTGAGTTAATTTTATCATTTAATAATTTAATTATTAATGAATAGTATTGACAATCTATTATTCAAAATATTTTATTTTATTTATTTTATTATTTATTAAATTAATTAACTTAAATATTAATGAGTAATACAAAATAATAAAAATGTGTTATAAATAATGAATATAGAATGAACAATTAAATTAAAAATGATGAATAATCATATTCAAAACGATAAACAATCATGTTCAAAATGATATACAACTAAAATATAAATATTAAATCTATAAATGATAAATATGCAATGACCAATTAAATTTAAAACGATAAATAATCAAATTTATAATGATAAATAATAAAGTTCAAAGTGATAAACAATCAAATTTTAATAAAAAAAATTTATAAATTCATCACCATAATTTACTATACATAATTTATTATTATTAAAATCGTAAAAATCGTAAAGTACTTACTACTTTTATTTTATATATACCTCTTAATAATTAAACATACACTCTTATAATTCACTATAAATAAAATATTATAATAAGATGAAATAAATTAATAAAAAATAAAAAAATTACATAAAAAATTAAATTAAATTATTTTATTAAATTTGTTACTTATTGAATTAATTATTTTAAATATTAATAAATAATTAAATAACTTAATAAGTAATAAAAAATGTGTTATAAGTAATGAATACACAATAAACAATCTAGTTTAAAATAATAAACAATTATATTCAAAATGATGTACAATTAAAATATAAATATTAAACCTATAAGTGATAAACATACAATGAACAATTAAGTTTTAAGTAATGAACAATTAAGTTTAGAACGACGAACAATCAAATTCTAATCAATCAACCTATCATACATAATTTATTATTATAGGAACTAAAGTACTTATTACTTCTATTTTATATATAACTTTTAGTAATGAATAAATTAGTAATTTGATATAAATATACACTATTATAATCCACTATGAATAAAATGTCATAATAAGATAAAACAAATTAATAAAAAAAACTATACAAAAACTGATTAATGACGAATCCAATATCTTATAATTACGCACAAAACACGTCAATTAAAAAAATAACTAATATTAAAAAATAATAATTTAATAAAAAATATTAGAAAAATACAGTAAAAAAATATAATAAATAAGATAATTTGTATATAGTAAATAAATTAACTATCATAATAGGCAAGATAATCAATAGACTAAATAATTTGGCATAATTTTTTTATATATTGTATGATATAAAAATTAAATATAAATATAAAATTAATTTAATAATAAATTCAATATATAATAATTATGTACAAAATACATTAAAAAAAATTAATAATAATAAATGATTTTATATAAATTTATTTTATTTATAAAATTATTTTTGTATTTTTCACATTTATCTGATTTATATTCCAAAGCGAATCGCGGTTGACGAAATAATTTGCGCAGCTAGATAACCGAGTGGGACACACTTCCCTATATATACCTCCCACTTTCGCTCCCTCCCTCTCCTCTCTCCCTACCGAAATTTTCTGTTATATCTCTCGTAAATTTTCCTGTGAAACAAACAACTTTTCAAGCGCCTTTCAACGATTTCCTTCCTCTTTTTTCAACGCCTGCTTTCTCTTTAACCGATCTTACTCTCCAATTTTCTGCCTCTTCCTCCCTCTGTATCTCATTGTAGATCTCTGTATTGCTCACTTTTTTTTTTGGTAGAATCTGTATTGCTCACTTTAGATCTTCTGATTTGTTCTAATGACTCGCTATGATGCTAATCCGTTCGCCGAAGAAGACGTCAATCCTTTCGCGGTATGTTTTTCTTGCATTCTTATGCGCAATGTATTTCTTTTATTTGGATTTTGATATTCCTCTGATCAAGCGATGGTTTTGTTAATTTCGTTTTCTTAGCATTTTAGATCTGTTTATCAATGCTTGATTTACAGGTTAATTTGAGATCTCATAGGTGAGTTATATATCTATTTATTGGCTTATATTTTTAAGTATCAATGTCTTTTTCCTCAAGAAAACGAAATAAATTGATTTTTCTAAGTCCTTTTTTAAAACATTCTTAAATTACTGCCATTTAATGACAATTGTGGTTACTTAAGCTGGAATTAATTGACACAATTGGTTTTGATTTTTTTTTTGGTTTGGATATGACTGGTAAAGTACATTGCTTCTTTGATAAATATAGCATGGATTATAATTTTATATTATCTATGACAGAGGACTTTTATTGCTTCATTTATATATTTCGAGTTTTTATTTTTATTTTTATTTTTTTCCTTTTTCATTTTTCTTGTTTGCTGGTGTCTAGGACCAAGGAGGAAAGGGGAAAGGACAATCCAATTATATTGGAGGTGCCTTTTATATGCCAGTAAGCTTGTTTTTCATTTAGTATCCTGTTTCTGAGTGGTATTGCATTTTGCAAGATGCAGGTACTATATAGTGCATTTAATAAAATGATTTACTTTTTTTTAGTACATTAAAAGTTTTTTGTTACACTGGGAAGATTTCAGACTTGGTGTTGATATTATATTTTACACCTGTTGTTCTGTATTTTCTCTTGTTACAATCTTGCGAATTTTCTAGAATCCTGGAAGTGTTCCTCCTGCTACCTCAAGGCTTTCTCCCCTTCCTCCTGAACCCTATGATCGTGGTGCAACAGTTGATATTCCACTTGACAGTGCGAAGGTATTTATAGGACTTCAATATGTTTCATGCAGTATATGTCTTTATAATTTGAATATTTTATTGAGACAGATTTTTGTTCAACTTTTTGTTGAACTCCAGGATCTGAAAAAGAAGGAGAAGGAACTCCAAGCTAAAGAGGCTGAGTTGAAGAAGAGAGAACAGGTGATTGAACGAATTATTGAGGCTTCTTAACGTGGCTGGATTATATATGCTACTGATTACTGAATAATTTATTTTGTTAGTGCTGTATATCAGTGTATTTTTAATATTCTACTGATTACTGAATAATTTATTTTATTAGTGCTGTATATCAGTGTATTTTTAATATTCTACTTGCTATTAGAGATGTCTTAAACATGTCAATTGTAACTAATACTAGTAGTGAGAAGCGTAGCATGTTTGGAAAATTTTCAACCTTATTTCTAGAGGGAGTTGGACTGTGCAGAATATTTAGAATGAAAAGATGCTCAGAAAAGTTGTTTTTTTGTCAATTCTTCCAATCATTCCTATTATTATTTTGTCAGTCTCCATTGAAAACCCATAGATTTAGATTCTATGATTTTTCATTTTTCTAGCAATATACCCATTAAAATGAGGCTTGCAAATGTTTGGTGTGGTTTGACAATGATTTTTTTCAGGTAGTTTGAATGCTGCTTTTCTTTTCTTTTTTTTGGGTATTCTTCAGGAACTAAAACAGAGGGAAGATGCAATAGCACGAGGTATAGCTATTACAGTGTCTGAGGGGCTAATAAGATTTAAAACAATGACATCTTTTACAAGAATGAGTATTTTTGTTTTCCGCCAGCTGGTATTGTGATAGAAGAGAAGAATTGGCCACCATTTTTACCTATAATTCATCATGATATTGCAACTGAAATACCAATCCATCTTCAAAAGATGCAATATGTTGCATTCACAACATTGTTGGGTAAGTTAATCCATTTCTTATAACTATTGTTTAAGATTTATATCTCTCTGTTCCACTTTAATGAAGACTTTGTGAACTTTTCTTAGTTATCTTTATAATCTTTGAGGTTTGTATAATTAACTTAGATTGATCATAGAGGTTTTAATTGTCAACAAGGGAGAACATAGAGGCATTATTGTGAAGTAGTTTAGCCTAATCCTATCTGATGAATGCAGTAGCCTTTGTTTAGGAAAGCTTTATTGTTGAGAAATGTATATATATATATTAGCCCAGGTGTGTAATAACTTAAATTGTAAAAATGCAGGCTTATTTGTGTGTCTTTTGTGGAATATTGTGGCAGTCACCACTGCCTGGATCAAAGGCGAAGGTTAGTTTAATCCCAGTTAATGTATCCTTATCTACCTCCTTTAATGCCTAAAAAGCTTTTTTTTTTTTTTTGTTCTTTCCAACAGTCTAGTTTCTTGCACATTTTTGTCTGACCTCTCTTTCTCAGGTCCAACAATTTGGTTTCTTGCTATAATCTACTTTATATCAGGGGTTCCTGGAGCCTATGTTATGTGGTATCGTCCTCTATATCGAGCAATGAGGTATTGATCCTTGGTCCTTTATGTCCTGAAATTTTCTTTTCACCTGTAGTTTGTATGTAGGGGCTTCTGGTCCTTTTCAAGGCCTGTGAAGATCTGTAGATTTTATATGCTTGTATGGGATTGATTTTAATCATTTAGATTTATATACTATATTAAATGTCATACTGTGGAAGCTCTTTCGAATGATGATTGAATAAGCTTGTGTCAATGCTGGAGATGGCATTATAGGAAGTGTTAAGAACCTGAACTCTGAAATTTATTTGTTTTTTATTTCAGACATTTGTATCCCTGAAATTTTGACTCCTTTTATATATCATAATATAATATACATTATCATGTAAATGAATCCACAATTGCATATTTGCTGAATACTCTGGGAGGTAGGGAGAATAAAATGCACTAGGTTGTTTTCTAAAAGAGAAATATTATATACTTAAAAATGACAGGTCACTTGGTTACTTGTTACTACCAGGGGAATTATCATTAGTTCTTTTTAACATAAGGAAAAAGAAAAGAATAAAAGAGAAATCAAAGTGAGAAATTGTGCTACTGATGCTGAATGATGATTCTTTTTTATCTACATCAGCAAGACCAACCAGGTTGTAAAATAACTAATAGCATGGATTTATAATTCATAGAGAAAGTTGTTATCAATAAGTTCGACTGATATTTTGATTCACAAGAACTTTGACATTTCTCTGGCCATACCTCATGAATGTTCCTTTCGCACATTTAATTTAATTTATTTTTAGTATTATTTTACTTTCTCAGCAAATAGTTTAACGTCATTGATATCATTCCTTCAACTTAACACTTGGGTCTATTATCCAGAGCTATGATCATCTATTGTGATAATTGTTTTTGTATGAAAATCTGGCAGCAGACATATAACTAATTCAGAGATGGTTTTTATATCACTGCAACTATTTAGTATCTATAATTAAAAAAAATAAATTGTGCTGGTTTTAGCTATATTTGTCTTGTATGATTCTGTTTTATGCATTTTCTTAACATATTAGATTTTTCTAAAGAAATGGCGTTCCGACTCCCTTTGCAGAACAGATAGTGCTCTCAAATTTGGGTGGTTTTTCTTCTCTTACATGGTGAGCTCATTCGTATTTTTACAATAGATTCTTTTCCACTTTGAATATCTTCTGCAGATTCCTCGCTCATTTATTCCCTCGTGTCTCTCATGCAGGTCCACATTGGCTTTTGCATCTTTGCTGCTGTTGCTCCTCCTATTATTTTCAAGGGGAAGTCGCTTGCGTAAGTATTCTTTTACTACATATCATTGAGAATTTTGCTAAAATAACAACTATTTGATTAATTCTAGGAAAAGGGAATGACAGTGCTGAAAAAAGGTGGTGTCTGACCTGCTTATCGCTTTCATTGGATTGTCTCTGAAAGTAACAAAAAAATCAATTGCTATGGCTGATTTCCTTAGTTCTTAACTCATGTCATTTATTTATTGATATGAAGGAAAATGCAAAATATTCTTTTGCAAAGTAGTCCCTGAAGGTTGCCTTATAAATATTGTAATTTCTCTACATTTCTAATGTTTTTTGTGATCTTGTGGACAGAGGTATTTTGCCTGCTATAGATCTTATCAGCAGTCATGCTTTAGTTGGAGTAAGTTTTTAGCTTTTAGAACTCCGTTGTCTTGAATATCATCTTGGAAATATATATATATATATATATATGGAATGTGATAAGCTTTGTAATGAATTCTGGAATTATGATTTAAAATGAAGAATTGTGGTCTAAAATTGAGTGGACCGATCCAAGTGATTTCATTCAAATGGTGAACCTGAAGCGATGCAATTAACACTACAATTTTACTTGCAGATATTCTATTTTATTGGATTCGGATGCTTCTGTGTCGAATCCTTGCTCAGTATCTGGGTTATTCAGGTTTGTAATCCTCTTGCAACTTGAATTCATGCTTAGTAATTCTAATATTGCACTCAGGTTCTATTTAAGTTGCTTTGTTACCCCGATCCCGTCTTGCAGCAAGTTTACATGTACTTCCGAGGCAGCGGGAAAGCTGCAGAGATGAAACAGGAAGCAGCATCAAGGACCATGATGGCCGCGCTATGACATCATTTCTCTGTAACAGAGATGATACTTGTGGATGGAACAATATACTTGGCTCACTTTTTCGGTTCTATACCTTGGCGTGCTGTAGAACAAAAACTTGTCAATGTTTGTGTTTACTTACTGAAACTTGACAATATTATAAAAGTCGAACAGTTCATTTTTTAGAGTTTTTGTAGCGAGGGAGACGGCAACTTCTTCAACATGTGTCCAAACATATGATTTTCTATATAGTATGTTTATTCTTTTACATGCTCTAGTAATTGTTTCAAGAACAAATTGCATAGATAACCTTCCTGAGGTTTTAAAAATTACAGTCGTAAATAAATTTTTTTAAAAACTAACGGTGCACTCTTCTGTTATTTGATAAAAATGCAATTTGAGATAACATTTAGGAAACCTGGAGTTTGAATTTATTGGATGCTCTGTGGTTATAAAAATTGGTAACAAGTAGAAACTTCAAATTTCTTATAAAATGTCATTATATTGAATATGAAACCCTAGAAAATTCAAATAAAAACATCACAAATAAAAAAAATCATGCTATTTATTGCTTTGTAGTATTTGAAATTCATTCAGTATTAAATGAATAAGAATTATTTCAAATGATAGGGGACTACACTGTTAATTTTCTAAAAATTTATTTCTGATATTAATTCTTTGAAATCTCATGGGGATTATCTGTAATTTACTCATTGTTTCAAAAGAAACATTCTCGGAGACTGGATGATTACTAAAAGCTGCAGTCATTTTGATATCTAGTGTTTATGCACCATAAATTTTAGAGAAATTTCCTCTTTATTTATTTATAGACTGAGTTAATAGTACATTTGGCCATTTTGATATTGTGGCTGAAGAAAGATCTTTTTGAATTTTTATTTTAAAAATTGCTTTTGAAGAGATAAAAAAAAATGAATAATTTTTTTTTTTTGAAACTAGTTTGAAAAAACCGTTCATAAAAAATTAAAAAATTTAATCAATTAAACAAAAAAATTTTAAATCTACTTTTTTTAATTCCAAATAGCTAACTGTGAAACTGTGCTTCTCTCAAAGAAAGTCGAATTTCCCATGGAAAGTTTTACGTGTAATTGGACTCATCTAAATAACCCCCCACACTTTTTTTTTTGGCCAAAAAATTGCAAATCCGGTGCTCAATTATATCTTATGTATCTTATAGTTCGAGTTACACTCCAACTTTAATTCATTGCAATTAATTCTATTAAATTTTAAATTGGTGTAATTAAATTTTTAAAATATAGCCCAGTTAGTGTTGTTAATCTGATTCCATTGAACCAACTCGGTTATCCTTTTAACCAATAAAAAGTTGACTCGTGTCATGATTAAAACAATATCGTTCAACCAATTAAAAAAATTAAAAGGATCAAATTAGCCTCAATTTATATTTAAAAGTGTAAATCAGACTCTAAATTATTAATTTTGTACAATTGTATCATTTATGTTATAATTCAATACAAATAAACACTTAAATTATCTCAATTTCTATCAAATTTGATAAGACTAGTTGAGTTAATTTAGTTACCAATCATAAATTGATACATAATATTTTTTTTAGCTCAACTTAAATTAAATTTTCTTTTTATTTTTGCAAAAGAATAAATTATATTAAGAAATGTGTTCAAAAAAATTACATTAAGAAATACTTTTCATAATAAAAAATTAATTAATTTTTCATATTAATAAAACTTTTTTATATAATAAATACAATAATTTTTAATTTATTTAATTGAATTAATTAATAAATAAATTATTATGAAATATAAATTAATTAAGAAAATTGTTGATGACATGTGTTATTATTTTACCACATTTTTAATTTAAAATTTAAGTTAACTTTATAATTAAAGATGCAAGAATTGCATTCACTTTATATTACATTACAATCAAATAAATCAATATTTAATAAGCCAAAGCATGATCAGATTTTTACATTAGATTTTGTTTCATATTTCTATCTTGTATAGAAAAATAGTCATTCTAAAAGAGACTATACATGTCTCTCATATTAGTGGTATATTCACAAAAAATTAAAGCATACTAGATTGTTATCCATCAATATTGGAAACTCATATTAATGTTTTAAGCAAGGTAATCATAATTTATTAATTATTATATTAAAAAAATAAGACGTATATCATCATATAATTTATAAATTAATTTATTCTTATAATAATATAGTTAATATAGTTTGTTAATTAATTAAAATTAATTAATTTATTATGAAAAAATTAATTTTATTATTATGAAAAAATTAATTTATTTTTTATTATAAAAAATATTTTTTAATATAATTTATTTTATTTTACAAAAATAAAAAAATAAATTTTAAATTGAGCTAAAATACTATGTGATGGTCAGTATTTGGTAATTAAGTTTAGAAATGACAAATGGTAGAGTACCACAAAAAATACTCTACCCGTTCTCAAACTCATTTATATATGAAACTATTCAAATCCGTTTCAGACTCGATTAAAATTATACTATTAATACTTGTATCCGTTCCAAATCCAATTAGTATTACTTAATTACTATATGAATCCATATAATTATCTGTTTATCACTAAAAAAATTAAAATTAATTAAACAATTAAAATACACATAATCCACTGTAAAAATGAACACAAGTATTTACAGAGATGTTGATTAATCCCACATTTTCAAGTGCGGCTAAATGGATGGTGTTACCGAAATTTAAAAAAAAAAAAACACTAAGATTACTTGAAAAGTTCAATCACATCCTTAGTATTATTCGAATAAATACTCTCTGAGATGACAAGCTAAATACATTACAAAATCCATCAATTCTCTTTATCGCAGGCTAAATTTATACACATGCATTTAAATAAGTAATAAGAAATTTAGATTGAACAAGACTTAAAAGTTGAATAGCATCATGTTAAGACTAAATTAAGAAGACAGCATAATAGGCTAAATCAGTTCCATTCACAAATTAAATGAAGATAAGATCGTGTTGCTTCTTCTACGATGGCAATGGAGGCTGACAGCACAATTTGCTTATCCTTTCAGCAATGGTATTACTTTTTCTTTTAGCAACGAAGACTACTTCTTCAATGATGGAGGGTGTGTTGGAAGTAGAAGTGTGCATAAATTCGGTTCAGTTTAAACTCGAATTGATACATCTATGAGAATACTGAACCAAAATGTATCATGAGCAAAACCTAATTAAACCGAAATATTTCGGTTTAATTCAGTTTTGTTTAATCGGTTTTATAAATTAATTTATTAATTTACATAAATTATAATTATTACCATATTTTATCAGTTATAAAAATATTAAAATC